>CAEFZX010022060.1:0-87688 GCA_903066825.1 Alfaro cultratus | reverse complement strand
ATCTATCTATCTATCTATCTATCTATCTATCTATCTATCTATCTATCTATCTATCTATCTATCTATCTATCATAGATGTTTGCCTTGACCAGGTTCTTCTCAGATGAAATAACAAAATAACAAGACCATGAAATATCATTTTAAAACATTTCCCAGTTTGTCATGCAATTAGAATACAATAGAAAGCATCTTTTGTTGTCCTTCTGTGGGAAGCTGAATATATACTCAACTATACTTGGACAGTTATTAAAATGTGCATACTAGATTAAAAGAAATGCGCAATTCAGAAGTATAATTTAGGAAAAAGAATTACACAATGTGTATATATGTGCATAAGAAGCAGCACCAGGCTTTTACAAGAAAATAAAAGAGACAGTGCCAATAAAAGGGGCAAAACTACAAACAGTTGGGTTGTAGACGATTAGTAAGTATGATATTTTTGGGAGCAGTGATGGTTATAATGACATTCAGTTGGAGTAAAGAAGGATCTGCAATAACTCTACTTTGTGCTCCTAGGATGCAGGAGTCTGTCTCTGAAGGAGCTTTCCAGAAGCAACAGCTTCATGCACAGACCGGGAGACATTGCCTAGCAGTGGTGTTAATTTAGCTAGAGTTGTTCAGTCTACCATCCCTTGCACTGGATCGAGGGGCAGCCTATGACAGAGCTGGACTTCCTGATGAGCTTATCTAACCTTTCCCTCTCAGCTGTAGATAAGCTGTTGCTCCAACTTGTGACACCACAAAACAGTGATTCTCAACCTTTTTAAGCCACAGCATTTCACATTATAAAAATCACAGGAAGCAAAAATGTTATTAGAAGTATTTTTATTGAAGTATGATGAAAATCTAATCTCAATTGGATCAATTTAGTTACTCAGTGTAAGTTTGGGCTTGTTTGTTTGAATACAAAGTTGATATTCTTGAAATAAATGAAGAAATGCACACACAAAGATCTCCCTCAATAGCTATGAATGTCTGTCTTTGTTTCATCCTAATAGCAGGCAGTCATGCCTGAAAAGCCTACTTTGGTCGTTAAATTGGCAACCGAGTGGAGCAAGGAGTTGTACCGCCCTCTGGTGGAAGAGAATGGCGTTTACGTTGCAAAATATTGCAAACTCTTGGATAATTCTTGAAGCCTGTCATTGATTGCCGCTTTCATCTTTTTTTCTTTTCTAAGTGCGAGAATGAAACCAAAAGAACGTTTTTGGATGATTTTTATTTTCTCATAAAATGTACATACACTTCTTCACAAGAAGACTTTGGGGTTTGTTTGGAAGATATTCTGGGCAAAGAATGGAGACATTAAATCTAAAGTAATGGATTCCAGTGCATGAGGAGACAGATAGTACCAGGTCCTGAAAAAGACCTGATGCATTACATGCATACATCCTGATAATGCCACACCAGGCTTTTTGAGTGGGGTCGGTGTTCTCAGACTTGCTCATTTTTCCTCCAAATATAACAGTCACTTCGACCAAAACATTTTTAGTTTTTGCATCTCATGTCTCCAGAAATGGCTATTTCTTCAATAAGCAATCCTTTCAATCAATTTTTAGCACAGGAGTAGTTTCCCTGTGAATAATGATGCACTCTCAACAGCTTTGGAAAGCATCTCCACAAGGTCTTTTGCTTTAGTTTGGGGTCAATGAGCACATATAGCACCTGAACATGTTCATCTTTGTGACACAGAATGATTCCTTCCCAAAACATATGACCTGACATTCCAACTATGTTTATGGTTTCCACTGTTTAAACAGATGAATGTGGCACCTTCAGTCATCTGGACATTGTATCAAATGATGAATTAGAAGTGTGGAAGTTTAAAATTCTTTTCCTGAGATGTGGCGCCAGATGGCTCAAATGTTGTGAAAAGATGAGAAAGCCAATGCTTCATCATCATCATCATCATCATCATCATCATCATCATCATCATCATCATCATCATCATCATCATCATCATCATCATCCTCAAGGCCTTTCCACATTTTTTTAAAGGCATGTTGCTAAAATTGGGGCAAATTGCCAAGAATACGCACTCTTTGAAAAATAAATTTAAGCTCAGTATTGCACGACACTTTATTGTAAATCATTTACAATGATTCCCTGGTGTAAATAATCTTGCTCTAGACTACCGGAGATGCATAAATAAATAAAAGTAGAAAGAAAAGGTCACGTTGAGTGCTCTCTCTTCTCTCTCTGTATTTAAGTTAACATTGTCATTTCCTTGAAGTTCTCCAATCAAATTATTAACCATCATGGCAGGCTGAATATCGCGATCATTTTTGTAGGAACGTCTGTTCACCACACGGGGGCGATAGACATCTTCAGTTCAGCTGGTTCCTCTCTGATATCGGTGACGTTTAACTCCACTGTGGTATTATTAAAGTAAAAAATAATACTAAGACCAGTGACTTGTAGTTCTATTAAGTTTGCTTTGTAACATTACAAAAACTACTTTTAATGATCCAATTCATATTTCTTTACAATGCTAGTTAGTATAAATTAGCATGGTTTAAAAGACCTGAAGCTTAAGACTGGTACTGATGTAGAGAGATGTACCAACGTACAGACACCAAGCATTGTTTCTACAGTGCTAGAGAATATAAAAGGGCATGGCAAAGATCCATCAAGTCTCCATCCGCTCAGCTGACATCTCCATTTAGAGTTAAAGTTCTCCCATTTCTCACTCTTGCCTCCCACATTCCCAAGGTGACCATCATTAGCATTCCTCCTCTGCCCTTCTTGGACTCCTTCCTCTAAAAACCCACACGGTTCTCTAAGTCTTTTTACTCCTCATAAATTTCATGGTTATTTATAATAAATATGTAACAGAGAGCTGAACGCTTCCGCAGATTATTAATTTTTTGTCACTTTATGCCAGAAAAGGCAGATCTGTTCCAGCCCATTAATGCGTGTCATAAAAACCAACGACCAGCTCAGGAGGACACTCAGCACTTTCAAAGGACGCATGCAAAAGTCACAATGAACCATCATGAGAGAAGAAAAAAAAGGGCATGAAAATCGTTTACAAGACAAATGAGGCTGTATAATTTTATCCACATGGACTATTTTGCGTGTTTGATTTTTTTGTTGTGAATAATTGTTTCTCTTTTGAGGCGATTATTAAGACGTGTGGCTGTAAATGAATGAAAGGTAACTCTAGAAGCAGGGTTCTGCTGCTGCCACTTGTTTAAATGTATGAAAAGGATTCAAAGTGAGCTGCAGGAGTGATTTAATTTGTTGTCCATCGATGCTATTAAATAAAACAAGCAGGCACAACATCCTCTCCTCTCATGTTGTTGAATGAGAAAGGAAGCAATTGTGCTTCTCTTCCTCTTTAATAACATTCTGTGATTTTGTGCTCTGCAAAAGAAAACAATACAAGAAAACGATGAACATTTGCCAGTATCTGCCTTTTATAGTGAGTGAGGAGTTTCACTTTATAAGCATACTTTCAGACTGTTTTTGTGTTTAAATGAAATGATACATTCAGTGCATGGAGAATAACGAAGTGCTTGTACCTTCAATGTTTTAAGTGTTGAAAGCTTCTTACAGCCACAATACCTCCTTTATGGGAATGTAAGATTTTATTTATTTTATACTCCTTTGGTTTTCATGTTAAAAATATATGTTCTAGGTTTGTGCATTTTTATTCTTTCAAATAACCTCAAACACTCAAAAAATTTATTTTGTAGAATTGTGCAACTCTAATTTGCACAGAACTGTGTGTTTCAATATATAGTGAAAAACATTGGCTCTCGTTTTACTGTCAACCAAACACACCAAGTATGTTTCTTCTAATCCTTTCACAGTTTGAATGAGGAGTTATTTCAAAGTGCTAAAGAAAAAAAGATGTGTGTAAAGACTCTTCAAAGATTTAGTTACTGAATGCTTTCACTTATGGAAAAAAAAAAGAAAAAAATTTGAATGGTAATAATAATTCTTCCCGCCACAAATAAGTAGGAGATTTATAAAAAAAACAAGTACTAATTACTTACTTTGCCCACATCTATCATACTAACTTCTAAACTTATCATGTTTGTTAAATCCTTTAAATCCAAACAATTACACTCCTTGAAAAATGTACACTAGTTTATATTTTAATATATGTCCCCAAAGTGGTTGAAATGTAGACCACTTACTCTTGTAATTGTCTTCTACAGGGTGATCTGGTTGAGGTGTCACCTCTGCTGTTTTGCATGTTAGAGGCATGTTAAACATATGCAGGCATACAAAAGTGTTTTCAAATCCAAAATCTTTTGACCCTGCCTCACCCTTCGTATGTTAAAAGAAAATGTCTTGAGATTAGCACATACATAAGCATAAACAAATTTAAAATCATAAGATGTTGAAGTTTGACGGACAAATGACTTGAGGCGAGTTCAGAGAGTCAGCTCCTGCTGCTACATACACTAACAATATGACTCAGATTCCACATCACTAACCCGGTTTACCTCGCCGATAAATTTAACATGTTTTTTTTAAATTTTTTTTTATGTCCTGCCGGTGCTGTTGTTGCTTTACATCAGCACCGCAGAATTCACCTGCAGGCTCTGAATACTTACTCATAGCTTTCCAATATTATTATACAAATGTTTTCTGGGGGATTAAATTAAAGCTTTAACAACAACAAAAAAAAAAAAAACAGTTGTGGTATAACGAGATATTCCAAAATTCAGTTTACAGTATTTTTTTTGCAAAAAAATAAAATAAAAAAAATACTACCAATCAATAATAAATATAGACTGCAATGTAACTATTACCGTAGATAGATTAAATTTGCAACACAAGCTAGAGGGAAAGCTTTTTGGTAAGACTTTATTTGAAATGGTGTGTAAAAGACTGACATGACACCGTCATAAACATGACATAACATCTGTCATGAAGATGAATACGTCTTTATGAATGTTTGAATGTTCTCATGAAGTGTCATTTGGTAAATAATGACACTTTTAATGTAAAGTTGCTTTAAAATTTGCATTATAGTCCATTATAAGTGTCACCTTTGCAGTAAAGTGTATAAATTTACCAAATAATACAAAGTAGACACTTTTAATGGACTTTAATGAAACCTTTAAAGCAACTTTGCATTAAAAGTGTCATTATTTACCGAACGACACTTTATGAGAACAGTCAAACATTCATAAAGTCTCCTTCATGTTCATGACAGATGTTGTGTCATGTTTATGACAGATGTTATGTCAGTCTTATGCACAGAGTTACCAAAAAGCTTTCCCTCGCCAGGATTGCTCTTTCCATGTAACTACACATGGAGTGTTGAAGGTGTGAACTGGAAAATAAGATAAGTCTGCATAATAAACTTTTGCCTACTTATATTTCATATTTTATTTTTTTTTAAAAAGGAAGAAGTTAAAAATTGACTTCTCTGGACAGGTTTTGTATGTTGATGTGTTTGGATTCTGTAAATGGATCCAGTTGGATAATCCTGACGAACACATTTCAAACGACTGAGAGTCTTCTGCGTTTCAACATACAGTGATCAGTGAGAGCGCTAATTAAAGGTACAGGAACCCTCTGTCATCTACATATTTACTGATAGTATGATTGGCATATAAACACAATAAAATAGTAATTTACCTTGCAGGGTAACAAGTATTATACATCAGATTATACATCTTTCAGGCTATCTTTAAACCTGAAAGATAGCAAGTATGCTAATAATGAAACTGAAAGGACCTGAATCAACTGTATTGAATCAATTTTTATTTTAAAGATAAAATATTTAATGTGGTTTTGAATGGCTTATTTTGGAGGTGTCTTTTTTTTTTTTTAAGCCAATGGCTTTTTTATTACTTCAGGCTATTGATAACACACTGAATAATTAATGTCCGTGTGCATGAATAATGTAAAAGTGCCACTCTGAAGTCTCAGCATTGAAAAGTTGACAGAAAGACTTGGGTGCAATTGAAAAGACAAAGCATGTTTTCTCATTTACTGATGTCTTCTCGGCGTCTTGATAAAACGCAGCCACACATAAAACGCCCAGGGATGTTTCGAAAACCTTTGTTTGCAGTTTCCGAGAGACATAAAAAAGTGAAACGAAACTTAAGGCAGAGAACAGTGGATGCTTGAGCAAAATACATAGGAGAGGCAGCTGGGATTATATTAAATACAAACATGACTTAAATGCATATTTTAGCATTCAATAAACTCCATCTTGCCTTCAGCTTGGTTGTAAACTGAATGTTAATTTTGTGCTTTGTTTCCTTCCTAATGGCCATAATTATGTTAATGGACTATTTTTGTAGTTTGAGAAGGCTGTGTTGGAGGAATCCACGTCTCCCACGTTAGTATGTTTTTGTGCCTATCTGTTAGCTTAACACTCATGTTAGCATTGGATTGATGACTTAGCTGTCTTTTCCTTTAGGTTCGGTGTGGGTAACTTTTTCAGCATTAGTGACATTTATTGAGGACTCTTGATCAAGCGACCTCAGATTAATGCACACGTGAAACTTCAAGACACAGGGTCAACATCGAAAGAATTGATAAGCAGTAAGCATTGCAAAAGAAAATAATTTAACTCATAGAAAAACACTGACTATCATTCAATAGCAGTTTTTATCAAACTATTTAACACAGTAATTTCCCTTGTTCATGTCATTGGGAACGACGGGCTGCATTCAAGAACATAAAACAAGTCAAATATTGACAAGCATTTTTGTTTCAAGGTTGTGTGAACTGTGTGAAAAACTCTCAAATTACTTAGATCAATAGATTATATATGATTATTATTATAGAATTACTTGTTTACCATCCATTTCAGTAAAACATCCCATGTCCACAATTGCCTATATACTTTCTTCAAATAAGGGCTAAGCTATTTTAGTGAAGGCAAAAAAGTGAAAGTGAAATTCTCATACTCAGACTACAGTCATATACGGTGCAATTGTATTAAAGTATTGATTAATTTAACATAATTTGGAATTAAGCTGTAACATAAAATGTGGAAAACGTGAAGCACTGTGAATATCCTCTTTATGCTCTTAAATTTTGTAGATACTGTCAGTCTCACTGATGGCTGTATCTTTGTCTTTGTAAGAGCCACCATCTAATGTCACTTCTTGTGTTTCTCATTCTATTTTTCTGTTTTCATGAATATGCTAAACTGTTTTTTTGCCTGTAAAAAAAAAAAAAAAGCAAACCCAGATTTAAAAGGCTTGCAGGTCAAATAAATATGCAACATTTCTTAAAAGAAGAACTAAATGTATGCATTAGCAGGAATATCCAGAGGCAGTAACAGAAGGTGTAAATAAATCTGGTGAAAATTTTTACTCTAATGTGACAAGATCCAGCGACCTCATAAAGAAACCAACAAGCAGCTCATCTTCCCAGGAGTTGAGCTGCTTGTTGATTGGACTAGTGCTGTTGTCACTGGTCAGTATGACTTAGCATACAAAACAAAGATCTATAGATAAATCACTGATCCGTCTAAGCAGCCCAGTAAACTTTACACCAGTGTGTATAGATTGTACTAATGCCTTGTCCTTTGTAGCCAAAGTAACTATGAAGGATTTCTTCCACACAAGAATCCAGAAAATGAAAAGAATGATTGGCTCATAATATGAGGAAGTGGTTGTGTCCCCTGATGCCTAAGTAGAACATCCCTGTAGAGACAATTACAAAACCCATATGTTGCTGAACACACAGTTCCCTTTGAGGACTCAGTACAAGAAGCCCTTGAAAGAAAAAGAAAGTGGCATTGTGTCCTTGCAGCAGAGGCTAAATAAAAGCTTAAAGCACTTGGTTGACAGGGCTTTGCTGACAACATAGAGATCTTGGCATTGGAGGGGAAGCCTTGCACCAAGCCATCAAAGAAATATTCAGAGTGAGAGAGTGGAGCAGGTAGTTGTTCCTCAGTAGAACAGAACCAGCCTGGTTTCCCACAGAGGAGTACTAGACGCAAAGGAGAGCGGCCTTGGGACTCCAGAGTTCTCTGCTGAGTCCAATGCATTGGACAGAAAGTCACGGTTTTTTATGATTTGGACAAATAACAAGAAGAGGTTAAATATTTCTTTATTTCCAAACAATAGAATGAGCAAGTTGGTCGGCAGCAGCGGCTGCGTTTCCTGGTTAGACTCTGTGGAGGAGATAGATTGGTGAGTGACTGGGATGAATTGCATCGTCAGAAAATGCAGGGTTGTCCTGGAGATCCTCTCCAGAGATTCTGAACTTGATTAATTTAGATCCTCTTGGATAAAATGCAACTGAGGATTGACTGGTGTGTGTTTACTGGGGACTGTTTCGCCTGCAGGACCGCATAAAGGTAAAGCATCTATATGCTGAAAACCAATGATGGTGATGTCCTGAAGTGTGGAAACTGGTGACTGGGTTTACACACACTTCATAATCAGGTCTCATGATAAGGAAGAGCATAGTTGCTTGGTCTGCAATCTAAGCCTCAGAGGTCAGGTAAACAGTCCAGCTGGGCAAAAGGGCAGGAAGAACAAGGAGAACAGATCCGAAATAGGATTTCTTTCTTTCATCCTGACAGAGAAGCATATTGTGAGATAAGTCCAGAAAGAAAGCAAACTCTCTCTCTCTCTCTCTCTCTCTCTCTCTGTCTCTCTCTCTGTCTCTCTCTCTCTCTCTCTCTCTCTCTCTCTCACACACACACACACACACACACACACTTTTTCACACGACATATGGGCCGCTTCCACTATTTACTTTTACTGCTCTAAACAGAACTCTGAAGAACATGGTAGACTGGCAAATCTATTGCTAAACAAACACAAAGTCTCTGAGGCCTCATTTCTCTGAAACTGTGACACTGTTGACATAATCCAACGGATAGGGTCGAAGATAACGATAGCAGTTCCAAAAAGCAGAGCTTTTCAGGGGACACCCTAAAGAAACAAATTATAGTTCAAACTTTTACAATATAGCAAGAAAATGTGCATTTTCTGCTATGATTATTTATGTCTAATTTCATAAAGCGAGTTTCCGCTGGATCTACATAATGTGTTAAAATATGATCATTTTTTGAAATTTCAGTGAAAGTGTTATTTTGTTTGGGTGCAAATTTTGGCGGGCTATAATGTTTCAAGTCCCAGGTATTTAACATCCAATCAGCAATAAGATATTTAGAAAGTTTGTTTGAGTTCCGCTGCCCTGTGTGGCAACATGTCGTGGGCAAAATGCAGAGAAGAGAAAGGAAAATGTGATGTTATTCTCTTAGCAATAACATAAAAAAGTTGTTGTACAGACCAAATAATCAGTTGCAGATAAATTAGCTGCACAGTGTTTTGATGTGTTGTTGATGACCGTGCAGTCAGTCAGAGCCACACATCGTAGTGTGTAGTGATGAAATGCAAGCAGAGTGGGAAAAAGTACAACAATAAGGCATAGTGCAAAATAATAATAGAATTGATTTGATTTGTTTGCTGTATTCAGTTTAAAGGTTTCATCAAACTATGAAATAATAATCGTAACACTGTATATTTTAACAGCAAAATGCAATGAAATGAGTTGTAGTTAATAAACGCATTTAAAGTACAAGCGACAGCAAGTGAAGGGCTTTTTGTAAACTGTAATAGTCAATACTAAGAATGCAGAACCAAGGAATAGAGTTGCACTTCCCGTCTCTACCATGGTGTTTTTGTTTTGATGACCAAATCTAAACTTTTAATCTCATAAAGAGGAAACCCTAACGTGCATTGATATGGACTGCTCTATAATATTGCACTAATGCACTTCCACGGTCCTCTGTAATTCTGAGAATGTAGAGTTATAACACTTGGTAAGTTTTCACAAAGCAATCAACTGTCTTTCAGCTTTATTTACTTTGGAACCAACTAATACTTTGTATTTGTACTACTGAAAGGTTGTGACAAATTGATTTGCTCTAAATTTTCCACAAATTGCTTTGAATGCATCAGGAAGCTCTTGACTTTCACCTGGGTGCTCCACTAAACCGGTTTGGAAGAATATGTAATAAGGGAATATGAATATGTAATAATGGCAACATATGAGCAACCAGCAAAGAATATCATTTCAGATTTTGGAGAAAAAAGATTGACTAATGAAACATGTAGTTACCAAAGGCAAAAACTCCTAAAATGTTCAATTTAGTTTTTTTAGTCATTTGCTTAGCTTATGTTTCCATCTAAAACACAACCTGCCATTACTCTTTATTTCAACCTTTCTCGTCAAGCACATCTGAGACACAAAGTGAAAGCCATCTATTTCAACAAGGGTGTTTAAGACAAATAGTTGTTGCACTTTGGAAATGGGTGCTGCATTCTGACAGATGACTTGGCACGTTATTAGCTTTTATGAAAGTCTGAGCCAGATGTCAAAGAAACCCACATTTGTCCCTGTCTTCATTTGAAGCTGTTGCAGACATTACAAATTAATGAGATATCAATCACCTAACTCTGCAGAAACAGCTCGGGATCAGGTAATAAGTACAATAAATGAGATTGTTGAGCTATGCTGCTGAAGCCTGTTGAACTCATCAGGGATGAAGAGAACGGAGCGGATGGCGAAACGTTCATCCGGAGAGGCAGAGCCACAACATGAGTGTTGTAAATAAATATCTATGTTTTTAGGTCTATAGTTCAAAGTTCTTAACATGGCACGAAGAGGGATGGTATCAATTTATCTCTTCGAAGGCTTGTTTACTTTGTTCTGACAGGGATGAGGAGAAAACATTTAACATACGGAATAAATAGACATTAATAAAGGCATATAGCTATTTCCATAAGTGAATAAAATACACTCATATTTAAGGACCCAATTTACCGACATTAACTTCATCTTTGTAAGAGAACAATCCTCTCAACAATGTTTCACTGGAATTATTAAATTAAGCAGTTATTTAAATATACTGTATATATATATATATATATATATATATATATATATATATATATATATATATATATTGTTACTAGTTAGTTTCTAAGAATTAAAAGTCCAAACTAGACTAACCTATAAGAAAGGAGATTATGTGTCACAGGTAAATGATTTAAATGTTGTAGCTAAAGGAAACCGAAGAGAAATAGAGAAAGAAATAACAACTGTCTCAGGTCTTTATTTACTTTGCTAGCTTTTGAATTTTTAAAAGCTAGCAAAGTATGGTGTGAGTCTACTTCTGACACTCGTTCCCTTCTTGTGCTACTAATTCTCCTAGAAGGTAAATCTGCTTCTGTGGTGCTGTTTCCACTTGATCTCATCTGTCCACAGCTCAGGAAGACCAGCAGGAGTTTCTCAGAGTGTCAGATTGTCCAACTTGTCCACAGTAATGTAGCTTTAATGCAAGTAGTGGAAATGTCCCTTGTAATCTCTTGTACTTGCTTTGTGCCGCCTCGTGTCCTAAAACATCAGCCAAGATCTTACCTTATAGAGAAACCCTTAGGTCACTTCCTGGTTGTGACTTTCCCTCTGATACTCACCATGGAAACTCATTTCACTGGGGTTCAACAATGCTGGTCTTATGTGTAACCGAACCACCTGCTCAACAAATAGCCAGTTGGGATCAATCAAGAAAATGATGATCAAGTTCTTACCACAACTTACCTGTCCAACATTAGCACTTTCACTTCCTCATATCATTTATTTGATGGTTAAAAAAATTCTTATCAAGAGTTAATGTTGTGCAATAAACCTTACCCTAACCTTAGTATGTCCATCCATTTGAATCTTAAAATAAAACCCTCCCACCGTTAAAGTGGCAGCTCCAGGTGTCTGACGCACAAGCTGCCTTTTAAGCCATTATAAAGGATGAATTATTAATAAAAACAAATCTCTGCTTGATCTGTTTAGAGTACCATCTTATTTTTTCTCCTCTCCAGCTCTTTGATGTTTATCATTCTGCAGCTCTCCTGTACCTCCTGCTGCTCCACTTCATATTACAGGAGATCTCTAAAGGTGCTTGAATATCAGACAGTTACTCTTCCTCTGTTGCTTTTGTAGAACATGTTGGTTGTTTCTTTCTGGCTCACATTTCAATTCTCAACCAAACGGACATTTCTAGTTTTAATCTTGAATGGATGTCAGGTACGTTAGCATAAAACGGTATAGTTTTTGTAGTTTAATCTTTTAAATCTTTTTGCTTTTTTGCTTTGGGGCTCTTTAATGCAATGCCATTTTTGTATAGTCTCTTTCTTAGTGTCGAACCATAAACACTGTTCTTGGCTGAGACACTGGGGTGCTTCAGATATTGTTCTGGGTTATTTTGTGACTGCCTGGATGAGCTGTCAGTGCACTCAGAGGAATATATCTGTAAGCCAGCCGCAAGTGGGAAAGTTTTCCATTCTGTGTTTCCTCCATTTATTGATCCCACTGTGCTTTACTGGAATCACGAAAGCCTGACAGACACAAGCCGATGTTCAGACCAATAACAAAAATTGTTACAACTTCCGGTAAGCTTCATAGCGACGCACTGGAATTATATAAGTCACAGCCAAATGTTAGAAATTGGCAGAAAATTTAAAACGTTAATAATCCACGTCTCCCCGAAGCAATCGTTTCCCAATAGCCATCTGTAGGAAGAGAAGCAGAGAAAAAGAAGCTACTTTGTGCTCAAGTATTTCAACCTTTCTAAAATATGCTACATTTAAAAAAAAAAAAAAGCTCTTTCAACTTTGACAAAAGGCTGTAATTTGATGTGACACAAATAGACTTTTAACGTCCAAACTGTCGACTGGGCATATAACCATTTCGGTCAAAAGTCCAATTCCCCATTTTCTTCTTACTTTCGTCAATACCAACAGGATAGCCATCCTCTTTGAATAATCTTTATTGGCCAGAGAGTGGGAGCTTGGTGTTGGCAATATGTGTTTGCTGTCTTTGCTGATTAAGTTCTTTTGGCCGTAATGTTCAAATCTGAAGTGCACCAGAACAAAAAGAAAAGAAAAGTCTGACGTTTGTCTGCTGATTACGGCTCTAAACTGTTTTTTCCTTAAAGTGAAAGGAACCCGATCACATTATAAAGACTAATTTAATCTTTCTCTGCAGCCACTGCATTCGGGGGAAATGGTTGCAATCCCATTCTGGCATGTTTGATTAATATCACTGACCTGATTTGTATTGTGCTCACTAGGCGTGTCATGGTGTTTATGTAATATCGACACCCCACCTATATATAATCTCTCACTGCGGTTGCACAGATGCGAACAGTGTTTTTTCCTTTTCCTTCGTTTCGGTGGCTCTGTAAACCTCAGCTAGCGTTTGTTTTTGGATTTAAGTGCTTTCCACAATAGAGCTGTCACATTTGATTGATTTCAGTTTGACTGGGCTCCTCGCAGTGTCTTTGTCCTGGCTCTAAAATTAGATGTTCAAACTCGTGCTGCTCATTTATGCAACTTCCTATTCAGTTCGAACTGAGAGGAAGTCAGGTATTTTACCCAAATGGATTACAACCCGGAACTTGGAATCCATTTGGGAGTCCAACACGTACGCATGAAATGGTCAGGGCTGTAATTTCAAGCTTTGAATTTTCCAATTCCAGTAGCTAAAGGTCAGGGATCCTTTGAGTAAAGCTAGATTTAGTTTTTATATACTCAGACACGGTGCTTAATAATTTATTTAATAATCACACTGGTGTTTGCTTTTGAAGGTGGTACTCATTGATGGCTGCTCTATCTCAGTTAAAATAATAATTTAAAAAATCTCGGCTCTCACATCTTCCATGAAATTGAAAATTTAATATCTGACCATCAAAAATTACATTAAACTCAAATCCACCCTCATAAAATACAGGAAAATACCTTCACCTCATTTGTTCCATTCAAATCCTTAGCTCCGTCTATGAGTAAAACACTATGAATTTTTTACTGTCATGTTGAATATAAATGCTTCTTGTTTGGAATTAATTTTTATTATTATTATTGGTTTGGGATGGAGGAAACCCTGGAGGGTTTTACTCCTCTCATCGCTCTAGACATTAAGCCATGTGTTTGCTGAATCTGTTCTTATTTGTTAAAATATAGAGATCATCCTGAATATGTGTCGAGAGTCATTCACACAGTACAAAACGTAAATGTTTATTAGCAATTCATGGGCTCCACTTCAGGTAAAATTGTGGTCAAGACAGGTTGGAGGCATATACTCGTATTCTGGCACAGGTTCAACAAAAGGTTGCACTCTGCAGCTCAAATCCTCTTGCTTTGCAAATATGTTTTTCTCTGGCAATAAATCCATCAGACTGAATGAAAATGCTTCAGCATCTTTCCAAAAGTTACTTGTCCAGAGTTCAGTTTGCGAAAATGAGCAAATCACCCTGAAAGGTACTTCTTTCAACATTCCTTTTTTTTTGTTCTATCAAATATTCTTCTGCATGATACAACACAAAATTGAGTTTTCAAGATCCCATACAAAAAAGACACATGCTAGACTAGCAGCCGCACACAAATAAAACTAAAGACAAAAAGGGACTAATAATGACAACTAACAGAAGATAGTGTGAACTGTGCAAATGAACAATTATTGAGCCAATTTGTTTGTTTTGGAGGCTACAGTTGAGCTGCGGCTAACAGTCTCTCTGCCTCGGGGAACAAGCTGTTCTTCAGCACCTGATGCTCCGCAGCTTCTTTCCAGAGGAGAAGGGAATGAACGTTTTGCTTCTTGGATAAGTTTTTTTTTTTTTTTTTTTGTAAACTCCTGACTTTGAGATAGTTTAATTACAATTGTATACGTGCTAAAAGTGAAATGCACGTCTGGCTCCTTGCTCCCCGGGGTCAGTTGTGGCTTCAGTCCAGCAGCTCACCGCCATCAGTGTGAGAATGTGTGTGTGCTTGGGTGAATGACTGAATGTAGTGTGAAATGCTTTGGGCTCCTCTGGACCTCATAAAGTGCTATACAGGTAATTTACCATAAGTTAAAACTGTTTCAAAAAGGGTTTAATTCACCTGTACACATAAAGATTGGAGTAAAAGAAAGTATATATTTTCCAGGATTGTTTGTCGATAAGTGAAATAATCAGAAGTTTGAGTTTCTGTATTACTGTTTGACTCCAGCAGCCATAGCTTAGAAAAGCAACTCTATATGCACAGGTCCACACCTTAGAGCCCTTCAGATCAGGGGTGTCAAACTCACTTTTGTTTTGGGCCAAATCAAGATCATGAAGGCTCTTAAAGGGCCGGTTGTGACAAAATGTATTGATAAAACCTGTTCACAAACTGTTATCAATGAATTCTTCAAATTGAATAATATTATTCAATATCTTTTCAGTCCCTCCATGATTTTGTGAAACTTTTTGTGATTTTTTTGTAATAAAAATCAAAGTGTTTGTGGTATTAATTTGGACATATTTGTGTTTATTTGTCACAGTAAATGTGATGTTTTATTACTCGCTGTACAGGTCATCGACTGTGATCTGACATCAATCAAGGCTGAGGCAGCTGTTTAGTACAAGTAAGAAAGTTTTGACAATTTTTGAGAAATCTTTGCATCAAACCCCCAATTATTAGTGCAAAATTAATGTGCGAAATTTAGATTTTGAGTGAATTTCCACGATAATTCTCAAGAAACTGGAGGGACTGATTGATATAATTTGGCAGTAAGCAGATAAAAACTGCATTGACTTAATTAATAACATAATATTTAAGCACACTTAGTGTTTAGTCTAGAATCTAGAGGGTCACATAAAAATCTAAGGCGGGCCGGATTTGGCCCACGCGCCTCGAGTTTGACACACGTGATTTAGAGTAACCAGTTCACCTACTAATCGTGTTTTTGGATTGAAACACTTGGCAAATAATTTCTGCCAATACAAAATCCCTTTTGCTTCATAATCGATTGTGTGGTGCTTTTATGATGCAAAGCACTTTGATCTGCCTTGTTGAGGAAATGTGTTGTACAATTAAACTTGATTTGGCTTTTTAAGTGTGGTTATTGGATCAGAGTAAGTAATTATGTCCATGATGTTGATCTACAATGCGACTTGATCTAGTTCCACACTAAAATCAGTCCTTCCTGCTGTTTGCTCAGAGTTCATCCACAAGACATTCCCTAATTAACTATTCTCTGCTGGTTTCCTCCTGCTGCCTCCAGCTGTTTGTGTTTTCTCTTATATGTAAATGTACAGCAGGTAGAAGTGATATTTTCATAGAGCTTTCAGGATCAGTCACACACAACGTAGCTACTCATACATTACTGGATGTGTGTGCAGCTAATACATAATTCATCAGTTCAAAACATATTACCTTCTTCACCAAAACAAACAAATAAATCAAAGTAATTTTAATGGTGCTGTGACCCAACATTCTTCATAATCAGTCAATCATCCATCTTTGAAGCTTAAAGAATGATGTACATATGTCTGCAAATTTAAACGTTTACGCAGTTTGTTTGATTTCTTAAAGCGGGGTTGGGCCTAACAGATGACTTAGGGCCAGGTCAAGAAAAAAATAAAGTAAAGATAATATGAGAATAACGTCATAATATTTTGAGATTAGTCATAATAAACATATTAGAATCAGACTATTATCAACATCAGGTGTAACAGATTAAGTATTTCCTTTTCTGTTAAACTTATAGCTAAGTATAACTTCACAAGATGCTCAATATTCCTCATTTTACTGCAGTCATAAAACTGCTTTGTTTTGTCTCAGTTCTCATAATATTATGACTTTAGTGTTGACCTTTTTTTTTATTATCCAAATTGAATGTTTCAGATCAGCAAACCAATTTTATTATCAGACAAAGAAAACCTGAGTTAACATGATCAACATTTCTCAACAATAAACACTTTCCAAACCTGGTGTAGCTTCAGCAATGAGGATATGAGGACGTGAACAAAGCCATCCAGTCCATTTCAGACATTACAAACACCACAGCCAAACGTTAGCGATTTTGTAAAATCAGATCCAACCGTTTCAAACTTCAGAGTCCACGCTTCCAGCAAGCAATAATTTCTCAGTTACCGAGGGTCCAGACCCTCTGAGCGAAGAAAAGCGTAGATCAAGTGGCTGCCTTTTTACGACACGAGTCTAATACAAAAAGTAAAAACACACACATCAAAAAAGTTCTATTTTGTTTCATCAGTTCATAAAATGTTTTCTTGGGGATCATGACAATTTTCTTTGAGTAAAAGAGCTTTAAATTTGGGGCTTTGTGTTCTTTTTGCTCTGTAGTGTTTCTTTTCTTGGAACTCCCCCATTTTATCTAATCCCTTTGACTCGTGAACTTTGACCCTTACTGAGGTAAGCGAGGCCTGCAGTGCTTCAGATCTTGCTCTGGGTTCTTCTGTGACTTCCTGGATGAATCATTGATGCACCCTGGAGTCATTTTAGCTGGTCAACAACAAAAACTTACTCATGATTATTTAGCCTCTCACAGACTGACAGATGTCACTTAGTTTGTGCCTCATATGATCTTTTCTTTATGAAAATAAACCCATTCTGGACCTTCTTGCTGCAAGGCAACAGTGCTACCAACTGCGCCACTGTGCAGCCCTTGATTTTTTTTATGCATTCACAAAAAGAAATTAGACACAACCAGTTTTTGTTTTTCTTAAGTCTTTTAAACCATGTACAGTTTGGTGACCTCTTGACAAATGCTTAAAGTTTAAAGTAGGAATTAAACATATCAAAAGTGACACTATGTTCAGTTTCAACCATGTGCACTGGAAATAATAATCTGCCCCTTCACCCACCTGCCTTTACCATTTTAATGTTTAATACTTTATTTAATATAGTTACAATGTACACGCCACATTCAAACACAAAATGCTTTCTGTCTCTTTCTTTTTGTGGAAATCGTCGCTGGTTCAATTCTTCTAGCACAACATTATAAAAATGGTTCTATATTTTCACAACATCTTGCTTCAGTAAATAAATATGATCCCTGACTCAAACTCCAGACAGAATAATATAAATACATAGAAATTAACTATTGGTGTTCTTTACATCACAATGTACAGGTCAGATGTCATTTAACTGGATATAAAACCTTCACTAGAAAGTCTTTTCATCAAATTTAACATCTTTACTCGGTGATGCATTCTGCTTAACATGATCCAACAGAAAAAAAAAAGTATGGGTGCATAGAAAATGGCTGTGCAATTGTAGCAATTGAGAGTTACATTCACTTTAATAAGATACACCAAATACATTTTCATAAAGGAAAGTCTTTTTTTTTATTTTTAGCAGTGATAGTGAATCTTTCACTGATTGGGCACGCAGAAATTCATTAATTTAACATAAGCACTAGATGGACTACATGAAGATCAAATTATTTGCAAGCGACAACAAAATACTTTAAATTTGCTTATTTTTTCCATTTAGAGCAAAAATGTTTGCAAAAATGGATAGAATGTTGCCATTTGTATAAAAAAGCATAAAGATTGAAAAAAATGTTTATTACATTTATAGAACTGTTTTTTTGTTTTTTTTTTGGCATCGATTATTTTAAATCACAGTCATTTCAACACAATCACAGAGTCTTTTGGAAAATGAAAACCCCCCGTCTTCAGTGCGGCTCCCTTGTCGCGAAGCGCTTTCACTACTGGCATTAAGTGCAACAATTCATTTGTCTCGAGTGAATACCTGTCTGGCTGTTCTCATAAAATCTGAGAAAATAAGAGCGGCGCTTGCTGCGCTCTTAAAGCCATCGTGTACCATGACACGCATCCGCTGCTGCAAACAAACCCCTAACCCCATCAGTCCTCTTGATGACAGCAGTGAAGGTTTGATGTTATAAAAACATGCTGCGCAGTCACGCTCACTTCAAATCGTTAAATCATTCTCACCGTCTTTCCTAAGCAATAAATATTACATTAAACATGGTAAGCTTATCTTTTGATTCCTTTTAGAAGTGATCTAAATGGGGTGTTTTTTGTTGTTGTTTATTTTTTTTTGCATATTTTTTCCCTTTAGGTTACCATCGGTGCACAATCTTTAGAAAGCTGAGAGTTTTGTGCTAAAAACAAAATAAAATGTTGTCTTTAGACACCAGTTTCACCTCCCTCCTGTGGGTACAAGCAGTGCTGCACCCGATCCTCCAGACTGATGTCCTCTGTCGTGGTGCTGCCCCTGCTGGTGGCGCCTCTCTGAGGTGGGCAAGCGAGCTGCAGGTCTTGTCGATTTTTGGCAGATCTGGCTTTGCCCGTCCCGTTGCTGTAGGAGACCACCAGCCTGCGGTTTTTCTCGGGCGCAGCCGAGCGGGACGGGTGGCAGTTGGCCTTGTTGGCGAGCAGCGAGTCATTGCTTGGGTCGCTGGCGTTGTTGTCCTGAAGGTCGGTCAGGTTCCCGGTGGCGATGCTGCCGCTCTTGACGTGGGGGGTCTGGCTGTGGGTGTGGCGGTATTCCTCGTCGATGTCTTTCCCCAGCTTCCACCTCTTCCACTTTTTCAGCATCTCAGACTGAACCTGAGAGGCGATTGGAGTGGAGAAGCATAAAGGAGCACAGACGACATGGAGCACTTCGTTAGATGAAGGACAGTTGGCCAACGACTGCATGTAAAAGCTTAGATTTGCAGATGGCTATTGTTGCTGCACAACTTCTATCCAATTCAAAAATGAAATAGCTTTTAGCTTTATAAAAGAAACAATAAGTGGTTGAACCAAGAACTTTGGCAATATAAAAAATGCTTCCTCTCTACAAATATCAAGCACTGCAACAATAGCAAAGATCAAATTAGAGCGTTCCTGTCATGAAAGCAAAAGCGCCTCACCTCTTTATTGACGAAGCAATACAGTATGGCCACCAGCAGGCCCTGCAATGAAAGTTGGACATTTAATCTGAACAATATAGACAATTTTCAATTATTTTAAACAAATAGCTAAAACATGCAATATTCCTGCTTTCTCAATCTGCTGCTGTGAGTAGTTTTTAGTTGTAACATTACTCACAACTTCATTCAACCAACCCTGGGAAGTAATTGAAGGAGTCATAGTGATGGCATGATTAAACTACGCTAATCGTGACTTAATGAGCTGTGGGACATCAGATGAGGAATGTTGGATCCTAAACAGTCTGAGCGTTTTCATGTCTTACAAGCGTAACAACACTGTGCCAAGTGGTTGTGTAACAAATTGGACCAGAGAATGGAAGCAGATTTAAACCTCACTTTTCAGCTCTTTGAAGTTTATTGAAGTGAAAATTGGTTGAATTACTTTTTTTCACCTGAATAAATCAAGTAAAAGCTGGAAATGTGAGTTTGAAAAGTACAACTACAAGTGCAAATTTATAGCTAGTGTGGCAAAGTAAAAAGTTTTTTTCCAACTTTAAATACATTTTGTAATAAAAAGTGGAAGAAATACCGTCTTCCAAGTTGTTCGGAAAGACTGCAAACACACACGCTTCCTATTGAATTTAATCTCACCCAGAAGTTTAATATCTTTTAGCAATTTATGTAAAAAATTTGAGACTCATTTAACAGATTCACTGCACAGAGCCACATATTTCAAGTGTTTATTTATTTGATTTGGATGAACATGGCTTCCACGTAAACTCAAATGTTGTTTTATTGAAAAATTTAATTTCACACAAGAGAATTTAAACATAGAAATGTTCTGAATTCTTTCGGAGAAGCATTCCGGCGGCCGGCTGAGGTGTTCAGGAAGCCTGTGCTACTTTAACAGCAGCTATCAGCACAACGGCATCACTGGGTCTGATGTCTCCCTCTTGACAATACTCCATTGATTCTCTATGGGGATTAAATCAAGGCTGTTTGTCGACCAATCAGGCACAATGAAACTATGATCATTAAAACAAATATTGGTACTTTTGGAAGTGTGAGTAGGTCCAAGTCCTGTTGGTAAATGATTTAAGCATCTCCATTAAGATCGTCAGCTCAAGGAATCATGAAATCCTCTAAAATTTCCTTGAAGACATCTGCAGTGATTTTGGTTCTGTGGACCATTTGGTTCTGTGTCTCCCTACTCCTCGTCCAGTGAGTCTTGAACACAATAAATGCAACAGTCGCAGCTCACGTCCTGGATACGTCTGTCTGCAGTGGCTCTTTAAGCTCTGACTCAAGCTGCAGTCCATGACTTCTACATCTACGTCAAACTCTTCAAGGCGATTTCTTTTTTTTTTTTTTTAAATCACCTCGAGGCTGCAGTTCTCTCCTGCTGCTTGTGCACCTTTTCCTACCACATTATTCTATCAACTCTACTCTCCGTTAAGATGCTTGGCTACAGCAGCCTGTGAACCGCCGTCTTCTTTAATCTTATTTACGTTTTGTGGTTTAACTTGTGTAAGACAGCTTTTATGTCATGCAAGCGTGACAAAAAAAGCAATATTTTGCATTTATCATGTCATGTTTCCATTTTTAGAGCTGCTGACTCTATTGTTTATCATCAATGATTTTCATTTTTTGTAACTGAATTGCTGAAATAAATAAGGTAATTAATTAAATTTATTAAGACGCACTCGTTAGTGAAAAATAATTGAACGTCTAACCACATATGCGATGTTTATTGGACCGCTGGCTTTTGAAGGTACAGATAAAGCAAAGACAAAAACTGGTTTGTTATTCTTACAAAGGGTATTCATAATGCTAATATATTGTAGAAGGAAAGGTTGTGAGTTCAGACCTGGAAGGAGTTCAACAGGAGGTCACAGAAGAGGCGAATGAGGCGAAGCATGGAGCCCTTCGGGACAGACTCATCAATGACGAAGGTGAAGAGGATGGCGTGAATGCCGAGCAGCGGGATGAGAGTCAGTGTGGATTTCGCCAGCCTGTGCTCAATGAGGGGTAAAGACAAAAAAATCAGTGAAGACTTTTTAAGTATGACACATAGCAAAAAGGTGAAGTCTTATTTAAAATTCAGCCACTTCAACAGACTTCCTCTGCAGAATATTTGGTGTAAAATTAAGATTGCAGAGTAAAGCTTTTCAAAAAAGAAAGCGAAAAATACAATAAGCAATCTTATTTATCTTTTGCTTAATTAAATCAATGTAACATAAAATAATCATTGTTTATCAAACCCCGGCAGTTGTGATTGTTTTATTATGTATCACAGAACATAAACCCAATGAATTATTCTGACTATATCATCTAAAATATCTTAAAACAGAGTTACTTTCTCTGTAGAGATGCTGAAAAGCATCTTCACTTCCTTTCATTAAATATTTCCACAAAGGTTGGCTGATTCGTCAATGTATGTGAATTTAAGCTCTGTGTCAACAAATGCTACTTAGCAAAGATGGCTGCATTTAAAGGTTCTGCTCTCAAACAAAAATGTAACATTTCTGTAGAGAAATTCAAGGTTAACAGTAAATATGATCAATAGAAGGGGACAGACTGGGAGACGATTGAAATAAATTACTGGGACAATTCAACCAGTAACTTCAGTGTCCTGTTTTTGTCAGTTTTGGTATTGGAAATGTACCTTTAAGATTTACTGTCTTTTTAAAATTCTTCAGGTCATCGGCTTTCAAAAGTACCTTTATTTAATGATTCATTTTCAATAAAAGGGCGTGATCTCACCTGAATTTGTAGTCAGTGTATCTCATCTGATGAGCTCTAAGTTTAGACATCAGGATTTTAATTATTCGGATGAAGATGAAGAAGTTAATCTGAAATATGACGAGAGTCACAGAAGAACAATTTAGAAACTGAGGAAAGAAATTTATGGAAAAACAAGGATGACATTTTGAAGCTGCAGTAGATATTTTTGTAAATGCATCACTTTGTTATGAGAATTTCCTCCTTCTCCTCCTGATGGTGTGGGAACATCTGAACATGCAGAGGTATTGATCCAAAATAAAAGCATGACATTGAGACCTACGCATGGTGATCAAGTTCATGTCCAATTCTGAAGATGCAGTTTCTAAAGATTTCTCATTTCTCAAAAGCACTCAAGCTTTTGGAGTTCTAATTTTGCCAACATTTATCTTGCATGGAATCAGCAGTAAATCAGGAGAGGTTCTGATAAACTACTCTTCACATAAACAAACATCCACATGTGAAAGTCTTGAACAACATTCACGACCATAATTATTTTACATTCATTTACTAATGCTTTCTTGATAAGGTAAGTTCTTTATAAAGTGCTGGTGAATGTTTCTGCATTCTGTCATGCAGCCTTAAATTGTACTTATTGTGTGGTCATGTTGTATTTACATGGTGAGAGCTAGCATCTCATTTCGTGACTCCTGCTATGAGTTTATGTATATTGAAGCACAAATTTAATATCAGAAAACCTACAGGTGTCGACAGCTTTAATCTAAAAATTTTGCAGTCAGCCTTTCCGCTGGTTTTCAGCATTATCCTGTAAATAGGGCTGCAACGCACATATCTGCACTAAATCTAAATGGAAGGATGACTCATCATGTGGGACAGAAGAGGGTCTCGTTATTGCAAACGTCAACAAGAGATTGTTTGGTGACAAAAACAACATTCTTTTTAATATGCAAAGTGGATGAGGAGACAGTTTTTAAGCAACTTCAAAGAACAGCTGGGTGAGGTTTGTGAAAGTGAACAGGTGGGAGGATTATCAGTTTTCACCCCACTTTTCTCTGTTGTCTGAATGTAAGTGACATCACCTACAAGGTTAAGGACAACCGAAAAGGTGTAATTCTGGTTACTTTCAAAGCCCTGTGAGTTTGATAAGCTGCTTTATTGAAATCCAAAGCTTCTTTAAGCACAGCCTTGCCTCTCAGACCTTTGATCACTCAGGCTAACACGAAAGATACGCTGATGTTTGTGTTCCCCCTGCACAGTTACCCAGTGTTCTTGTATGTAAGGATTAACCTGGGGCCACATTGTCTTAGCACAAAGCGTCAGGAGGCGCAGGCTGTTTAGTCACCTGCTGTTAGAGGAGGTGATGCAGCAAGAACTTATAAAATAAAAATAAAATGAATAATATTACTAACGCAACAGCTTTTAATTTGAGGAAACCGTGAATTAGAAAATAACCTTGAATGAAATGAGCTAACAAATGCTGCTATTTTGGAAACTGCTGCAGGATTCAGGGTAGAAAAACACAAGGAAAGGCTGACAGCATTGCTTTTCATATAACCTCTATTAAAGTTTTAGTTTTGAAATACTGAATTCATCAATTGTTCACATGTAAACTGGTAAAGGAGGGGAGGTACAACATAAAGAGAACCAGAGTGACACACACAGACTTACCAGATAAGCAAACAATATGGGAGAACGGATTATCCACCAATACCCCATGTTAATATTCCTCTCCCAGCACCTAAAACACACACACACACACACACGCACACGCAAATATAATACACTGCAGCTTACTGAGATTCTGTAAACGTTTTTTGTTTTTTTATTCTCTATAATATGAATAACCATTTGCCACTAAAAGCTTCAACAATGAAATCTCTTTCACATTTCATGTACTTACTCTATGTTCTCATACAGATATTTCACTGTGATCCACGGCAACACAAATATGAGAGGTGCACCTGAAAATAAGAGCAAGGTCACAAATGATCCGACTCAATCAAAGCAGCCTTTCTGGTCATGAGCAGACGTAACATTTATCTATTCTCTAACAATTTCATTGAGTCGTTATGCAGCGTTAGACTGGTTCATTATCTGAAAAAATACAAATCTCAAGGTTTTTAATTTACTTGATGAGTACTTTATAGATCTCTATTATGGACAAGGTATTTATGGGGATCTGCAGCTGTTCCATTTCACGGACGCTGTAGGCTACAGAACAATAACTCAGTTGCATCATGTCAGCCAGATAGATAATTTAGCATGGCCAAGAGCTGATTTCCACTCAGTGTTAGACCAGTCTTTCATTTCAGCTGTTGCATTAAACCAGTAAAATGGAACTTTATTGTGTTGTACTGCAAATCTCACAGTAAAACTCACAATATTTAACCAGCTGAGGGAGTTACCACACTTAATACACTAATTAACAAATTAAAGGAGTAAGTCACTGGATTAGAAATGTAATTCTTATAAGTGTACTTTCTGAAAACAGTGAAATAAAATGGATAAACTGTACAATCATACAGAATCTCTGTGACATAAACAGAGGCTGAACCGTAAAGCAAAGAGGACGTTTCTGTTACATCGCTGTTAAAAGAGATGACCCAGCTCTAGTTTATGTGAGTGTGTTAAAATGTGAACATTTGGGGAATAAAAATTCATCTTCTAACTCATTTGTTTGACCTGTCACTAACACATTAATGAAATAAACATCTTGGAATTGTATTAAGACCTGCTTTTGTCTTTGGGAGATCTTATTGTGATTTCAGTTCTGAGCGTTACTCTTGCACGTTTTTTTCTTATTTTTTCTTTTTACATTTTGCAGATATTATAAGACTGAGCATGAAATGATCTCAGACATCTGTCAGCAAAGACGTTCCCTCACTTCACAACAACTCTGGTATTCTTTTTGTTTTCTCCTTTCATCTGGTCTGAAGATGTAGATGGTTTGCAAAAGGAGCAGATATACTTAGTCTTACTTTGTGTGAGAAACATGTTTGCATGTCTGTTGCAAAAGCTTTGAGAAAAAACACTTTCTGGCTTGCTTTTGTAGTGATGAAGTGAATTATTTATGGGATCTTGTGAGTTTTGGGTGTTTTTACAATAATAAAAAAAGAACAAGAAGGATTATTCTCTTGATACCAAGATGTTTAAAATCCTTAGTTGATCTTAGAGTTCATCATCGCAACTGCATATCGCAGCAGACATTTGATTTGGTTTCACTGCTGCTGTGTTTCATCACAGAGACATTTAGTCTAATAAGGGGCTTAAAAGTTACAGTATATAGATGTCAGTTTTCCTTCATATCTTCTTTGACTAAAAGTCCTGTTTGTTTTTTGTTGTTTCTTTTTATCCTTTATCATGACAGTCCTTTACCATGTCATGATAAAGGACTTCTGTCAATAAACTCCTCTTGCAGCATATCATAGAGGACCTTCTATAAAATATTGATATAGGCACCAAAACAATTTATTCATAACAAAAAACGGATTAGCCAGAATAAAGGGTCATGTTGTAATGTTAAAGTGGTGATATTATGTATTTTCCAGGCACATAGTGCCATTTTATAGCACAATCAAGTAACTATGTTACCTAGTTGTTATTAAAAGGGTGTTTTTATCAAACAAAACAAAAGAATTTCAAATTTGCAATTTGGTGCCTTGAAATTGACCTCTGCCGCTTTAAGAAGCTCCTGCTCTTTCCGACACTTCATCAGTGCAACGCTACTCCATTATGTCCTTTACAACCCATAAAGTGGACTGACACGTAGTCATATGATGAGCTCAGCAGATGTGCAGTTTCTCCAGGTGGTTGCTAATTGCTGCTGCCGCTAGTCTGCAGGAGCTGAGTGATTGAAGATTTCCTCAAACATGCATGAAAGAATCAGTGCCACACCCCAGGTATGTTTTTCATGAACAAACAGCATTATAACATGATGTAAAGCTAAATAAAAGTTTATTGTACGCTGTACCCCCTCTTTACTTAAACGTAAGCCAAAGAGTAATATTGATAAGCTAAAACAAACATGCTGGAGAGCTAATTATGAGCAGTTGCTAAGGACAGAGCCATTAATAACACTGAAGTTCACATTACCAGGTGGAAATATGTGAAAAAGAATCAAAGGTGTAAAGACATCATGGTCAATATTTACATTTCAAAATATGTCATTTTATTCATAAGCAAAACATGGAATTGTTATGGTGATGCTTTTTTCTTAAGCCTTGAAAATGACTGGAAAATTATGAGACTGGAGGAATGTATTACTACGCCCAAGACGCTTAACGGTTCTACAAGTTTTAATTATGAGAAAAGTAACGATCAAACATAGAGATTGTGGAAAAGGTTGTGGGAAACCTGAAGATCACGTTTGTAATCTTCTTGTTGAGGGACAATAACTCCACACACTGGTAACCAGTCTAAGGAGATACAATTGGCAATTTGATTAATCCAGAAATGCTAGATTTGTTTATGAAATGCTAACTAACTCTAGATCAAATTCAAGAGCAAAACACTGAGAGACTGTTTTCAAAACCAGTGGTGTAATCAGACTAAATAAAGACAGCTGTGACGGCTTGCTAGCAGGTTAAGCTATAGCAACGCTCCAGACTACCTGGTTTGTACTTATGTACCTAACTTTTTCAAAAAGCTGCACAGTCACAGTATTTAGGTGAACCTCAACATAAGAAGACCTTTCAACTACATGTCAGGTGTCTAATGACTCTGTTTTGGTAACAAGTTTAACAAAACAGACAACTCTGAAGAGCTCACACATCCAGCTAAATGCTAACTGACATTGAATTTGCTGCAGGCGGCTAATGCAATGGAGGAAAATGAAGTGGACAGATGGAGAAGGAGAACTTAATTCACTCAGCTCACAGACCGAAAAACACTCCTATTTTTGCACTAACACAATGTCTCCCTTTTGCTTTTATCATCTCTCTTGTTTTTCTGTCCTTGGCACTCAGAGGTGAAACTTAATAGCAGTTGAGATTTTTAAAGTAAAACCTTAATTGGTTGCATTTTAATTAATTCAGGAATTTCAAGCGAAAGTAAAAAAAAAATAAAATGTATGCTGCAGCAGTAGTCTTGATTTTTCTAAAAAAGTCCAGTGTTCAGCTTCCCCAGGCGAAATCAAGGTGAGACCAAGACTTCAAATATGTCGTCTTGAGACTGAGACCTGTCTTGAATAAACTACTTCTAACACTCAAGTTCCTAATATCACAGTATCTCCTCACATCGCTTAAGACTCCGTGAATTTAATTCCGATTCTTGAAGGTGAAACAGTCTATCATCCCAATGCTAATCCAGGACCTCTGTATAAATGTTGTTATATTCATAAGAACCATTTATAGGAGGAGTCTTCAAATCCAGGCCTTGAGGGCTGGTGTCCTGCATCTTTTAGACACGACCCTGATCCAACACACCTGAATCAAATGGCTGAGCTGCCTCCTCAATACGCAGTCAAGTTCTCCAAAGTCCTGCTAAGGGCCTTATTTATTCACTCAGGTGTGCTGAATCAGAGACGCGTCTAAAAGTTGCTGGACACCAGGCCTGAAGACCCCTGGTCTCTGGTATAACCCGCACACTGCATGAAAAGTGTACCATAGATAAAGTTTGACTGGTGAATGATTGATTGATAGATAGAGGTATCTTGGTAAAAGTTATGAAGCATGAGATGTTGCTGGGTTCATTTTAAAAGAGCAACAGAGTTGGAAAAGCCTGAAAGGCTCAATTGAACTCCTGGCTGATCTAGTGCCAGGGGGCGATTTATTAATGCATTTGTCAAGAGAATGTCTGACACAATGTTTCAGAGTCTTTCAATGCCTGTAATTGATCCAGGATAGATCATAAAACATTTATTTCTGGCTAACCATTATCCTGATAACTTTGCTATCAGACAATAGAAAATGTAAAATCTCCCTGTTTGTCAGAATTTGAGTTGTGTAAACGTGTTTGGGTTCTGACCCCAGCCGATGGCCAAGTAAATGTAGAAGTATTTCTTCTCGCTGAAAACAGTGATGACGAGGAGGCTGTGCAGATAGATGCCCTCCACCAGCAGCCAGTAGTTGTTGGCCATCACGCTGTACTGCATCATCACCATGGCGCCTCGGCACCACATCACGGCCTGAAATACAACACGGTCAAACGTGAAGGAGAAGAAGAAAGAAGAAAGAAGAAAGCTGAGACACTAAACTTTAGCTGTAATAACATAAAGCTACATAATTTTTTAAAGTTTAATCAGTAATACTTTTATAACAAATTTATGTCAGATTATGATATCTTGGTTAATGTCAAGTTGCCATAACAAAGACATTGTGAATAATGTCAACTTTGTATTAAAAGTGTCATGATTTACCGAATGACACTTTATGACAACAGTCTTAAATATTCATGAAGACTTACTTATGTTCATGACAGGTGTTATGTCATGTTTATGACAGTCTTATTCACAACCCGTCAAAGTGTTACTAAAAACTGTGTTTATTTTGTTGTTTTTTTTCATTTGAGTATCAGGGAAAAACTTGAAAGAATAAAGACAAGGCTGAGTAAATAGATTGCTGTTGATTTGGAACCATAATTGATGTAATATGTCTCGACATAAAATCAATATTTAATCGGCTTCTTATTCGGCGACAGGCCCAGTGCGACGGCTGCCGAATTTCAAAACGTGGACTGGGAACGCTCAAGGTCTTATTGTGGAAAATCTGTAAGTTTTAGAACAAGTCACTTTTTCCCAGAAGCTGCGTTATGCTCCTTTTACGAATATTCTGTATCCAAGATACACCTTATTAGGAACATTTACGCTGCATTCAGTTTATTTTAGGATTGTGGAGTCGCTCGGATCTGAGAGTAGCACCGAACACGAGTGCAGCATGAGCTACTTAAAAGTTGGAAAACAAGTGTGATTTGCTCATTTTTGTGTTACTAAGAAATAGTAGTGATGTAAGCTACAAGATAACAGTTGAAATAAATCCCCGCTTTTCTCAAAGTGTCATAATAATGTCACTGATTTTAAAAAAAAAGAAAGAAAAAGAGTGTCAGCTGGTGATCTTGATGTTCTTACTGGTATGTTGACCCAGGCCTGTGTCTGGGCATCGCTGCCACTCTTTGGGTCCAGCATCAGGCTCAGCAGAGCGTCTTTGATCAGAATGGAAACCGCTCTCAGGATGAACGAAGCAAACAGGTTCATGTGGATGTTGTTCCTCATGCAGTGAAGCTTCCTATGAAGAATTGACCATGTGGATTATCTCTATTGTTGTATTGGTCACATTTATAAATCAATCCACTATAGTTTTCTTTTTTATTCCCTATCTCTCTTTCCCTCATTCCCCCTATCAATTCTTAGTTTTCTCTATCATTATTCTTCACTCTGTAGCTTTCTTCTAGTTTTTGAATCGTCACATTTAATATCAAGTAAAGATATCCTGGGTAAATACAAAACCTGTTTTCAGGTGAAGATTAAACTTAAAAGTCATAAGAAGAATATTAGTCCAATGGGAAGTTATACTGCAAATTACATTTTATTGTTTCAGTTCAGTTTACAAGTTTAGGCAAGATTACTTGTTGTCCTGCAGAATCAATAAACTAAAATAAAACTTGTCTGTCCTAAAAGTCAAATGTTATAGCCCCAGCTATAGAAATTCAGCATACAGACTCTACATCTAAAGAGAAAATAAACCCCAAATGAACTTTATTTTGCAGATGAACTGCCTAAATTGATCCTTATCCTAAGTGAGTCTTAAGACATTCCTCCTTTACATAAGGTGGTAGAAATGCACAGGGTATACATGTGTTTTCTTGACAAAAAAATTTATATGTATAAGGAAAAGAAAATAACAATATACATTTATTTCTGGTTTTATTTTTAACTATGTAAGTTTTGGTCCTCCATAAAAACCCTCAAACATGACTCATTAGGATAATTCAGCAAAAACGGTAAAGATTTCTCTGCAGTGATACAAGAAGATGCCACAAATGCTTGGTGGTCGTTGTTTCTGGCAGCAGTGGAGCTGCTACCATTACTTTCCACATAGTACCATCCGGCTGGTTTGGAAAACCATTTATCCTTAAAAAATGTATTTACTCAAGGTTTCTTTGCCTGTTGTGAAAAGTCGCTTGGTAATCTTTTAAAACAACTACAAAAAAAAGAAAATAGAAGTAATTTGTAGAGGGGAAAACTACTTTTCACAGCAATTTGTTTTTGCCTTTTCATCATCTTCTACTAGTTTAATTCTTAAATTATTTCATTTCCATTTTTAGACATTTATCCTCTTCAATATCTATATCATGTAGTTGTGTTTTTATTAAATTTATTTTTCAATTGCTTTCTTATTTCCCCAGATTTCTACCTTGGAACTCTGTTTCCCATCTATTTCTTTCATTTTTTTTCCAGAAATGTGTTTTCCCTCTTGTCTCCATCCCTGCGCCTGTTTCTCTATGTTTTCTCCACATCGTACCTGAAGCTGATGAGAATGGCCAGGGCCAGGAGCAGCGCTCCGAGTGACAGAGAGTATCCCACTGTGTACATGATGCGCAGCTTGCTGAGGATGCGGCCATATTGCTGCTGCAAACCCGTCTGAAACGCAAACACGGTTACCTTTAAAGCATTCATGCTCCTCACACACACACACACACACATGCGCGCACACACACAAAAAAACTCTGTGAACAGATGGGAAGATTTCTGCTTTTCTAAATTGTGTCAAAGTCAAAGAATCACTCAGCTATCTGTCAAACGTTCAGAGCTAAATATTCACAAATATTTCACACACCTCGCCGGGATCATCGTCACATTCGCTGGTGTTCTTTTGTCCCCATTTGCCGTCTTCGTTGCAGATCCTGTAGACCAAACCCCGCTGAACTGTTCACAAAGACACGGGATATGTTGTGTGAGGCTGGGTTCAACCGTTCAAAAAGAAAGAAAGAAGGAAAGGAAGGAAGGAAGGAAGGAAGGAAAAAGGAAGAAGAGGGAGAGAGGAAGGGAGGGAGAGAGAGAAGGAAGGAAGGAAAGAAAGAAAGAAAGAAAGAAAGAAAGAAAGAAAGAAAGAAAGAAAGAAAGAAAGGAAGGAAGGAAGGAAGGAAGGAAGGAAGGAAGGAAGGAAGGAAGGAAGGAAGGAAGGAAGGAAGGAAGGAAGGAAGGTATTCATTTCAGAGTTGCAACAAAATGTCCTCATGTGGTGAAGAATCATCTCCACCTGGAAGCTGCACCTTAACGTCATACTGATGTTTTCACATTGAGTGAGTGGTCAGTTCAAACATTGTGGATTTTCAGTAGAATGCATTTGCACTCCATATTTCACGATGGAGTGCGGATTTGCTGCATGACTATTTTTTCGTTGTTGACTTTTTGAACACAAACGAACCCTCTAAACTAGCGTTTCTCAAAGGGGGCGGTACCGCTCCCCGGGGGGCGTTCAGAGGACTGCAGGGGGCGCTGGCGGACATTTTTACAAAAGGGGGGCTCTGGGATTCCTTTGGGGGCGTTTGCTCGAAGGTAAACTTTACACCTTAAATGCACAACAATACCAGTTTAGACTTTGAGCAACTTGTTGAACTTGTATTGTGTAACAATAAAACATGCTTGGCTAATTCTGTATCGATGGCAGCTCTTCTTCTCTTCAGTGTTTGTAGCTCCTTGGCTCAGCGCCGCGCTCCTGCTACTGGTAGCTTCACCGCATCAGTTCAGAGTTACACCGGCTGATGACGTTGCTGTGATTCACTTGTCTGGTGTCTCATTTTCAAATATTTTACGTTTTATTGAGGATTTTTGTAGATATGTTTTGGCAGCGATGTGATCATTTGTTGAAGATTTAGCAACTAACATCAGAAAGTTGCACAGAACAGGAATATTTTTTTCCACTCTGATTGGCTGCTGTTAGGCCAACCAATTTTACGTTGAATGTCCATTCACTGCATTTTTCGTAGACGCCTGTAAAAATAATTTCTATTCGCATGGCTTTTTTGTTCTCTGGAAAATTACTTTGATGATAAATACAAAAACAAGCATAAAAATCAAAACATCAACAATAGCGATAGTAATATTAATAATAAGGTAATATTCAGTGCAAAGTAGCCTACAATTTCTTTGATGGGGCGGTGAGGGACCTGGATAATGGATCGAGGGGCTCTGGCCCAAAAAAGGTTGAGAAACACTCAACTAAACCAAGAGAAGAGCAACAAAGTCCATCTTTGCTGTGATGAATTCCTGTTAAAAAAAGTCTATTATTATAGTTTGTTCAATTTTACACTCCTATCATCAATAATGCTAAGAGTCTTTCTTAACTCCAGTAACATAAATATAAAAATTACTTATGCTTTAGTAGCAAAATCACACTGCTTTGGTAGAGTAAAGCCTATCACACGATTTCCTATTATTTGGTGGGAGACCAAGAAGGATCTGACCTTCAGGGTTTAAACTGTGGTAAAAAACATTTAATTTATCTCTTATCCAACAAATTGCAGGTTTCACTTCATTCATTCATTTCGTTCTTTCATTGAATTAAATTGCAAGGGCACAGTAAGAGCTCGGTTTTTGCAGTGAATTCTCCTCCTCCATTGAATCCGCAGTATCAGCGACACTGGATGAGCGCTGCATCCTTGATGTGATTTCAAAGAAGCTGATGTCAATAAGTTCTGACGGCATCAGACGGAAAAGCCTTTTAAAAGCATTTGAAAAAAAAAACAAAACAAAAAAACCTCTGCTATAAGACTTGAAATATTTTATTTTGAACAAAAGAAAGACCTTAACCACCCTCCTGTTATGTTCATTTCTGAGGTACAGCAATAATGTTCCTGGGTCAATTTGACCCGCAACATAACAGGAGGGTTAAATGTACTGGTTGTACTGGAAGAGTCCTCCTCCTGTGATGTAATGGACCACTTAACCTTACCCTTCATGAGTGATCATATAAATCGAGATCTTTTCAAAGCTATCATTCTGCGCTGAATGTCAATAATAGTAAAAGCCTTTTAGCTGTTAGGAAAAAAAACAACATTCCTCTTTAAAAGCCGAATATGTGCTTCCACAATTGTGATTTCTAGTTGCATCTCTGTAAACAAGCCCACCACCCAGTCGCTGACTTTGGCTTATCTTGACATATTCACCCGTTATGAACAGTGCAGTGATAATGAGAAAACAGCAGCGCGGCGCAGTTAGACAATTTACCCCAGAGAGTGAGTTCAATTTAACAAGCTGCAGCACCACCACAACGTGACAAGAGAGAAAATTATCGTTAGAGTTTAATTTAGATTAACGGAAAAAAGCTTGGATCATAATTACATGTCTGAAACTTCAATGATCAGCATTTTACTACAGTACAAGAATCTGTACAAAGAGTTGAAAAGAGGCAGATGGCACGGAAAATAAAATCATCTATTAACAACATATATATGGTCTAGAAAAAGTTTTCACCACCTTGAATATTTTTACCTATTTATTGCTTTTATATATCAATCATGATGAGTTTTTAGATTGAAAACATTACAAAAAAAAAAGAAGAAAACTGACATCTACAAAATAATGACAATTAAATAACAATATGTACCATACACTGAGTGATTGCAAAAAATATTCACCCACCTTTCAAGTCAACATTTAGTAGATGCACCTTTGGCAACAATCACAACTCAAAGTTCTTTTGTAAGAGCTGTATGCAGTATGAACTATCCTGTTTCTCTTTTTAGAAATTTAAGAAATTTAAGTTTGTTTTTTTTACTATATTACCTGCACCACAATTAGTTGCATCCTGACAGATTGTACAAAATAAACTTTCAGCAGATACTATAAAATCCATTAAATATAATGCAACTCTTTTTTTTTTTAATGCAAAGCTATTTGCTCTGGCTGCAATTTGCATAAATGTTTTTTTTAAAATCCCTAAATATTTGTATAATTCCTGGTTTGAAAGGGAATTTTTTAACTCTGTGAATTCGTCTTAAAAGATCTGCCTTAGCTTCAGGTTCCTGTACAAAGAAGACGACTCAAACTCAGGTTTGCTCACTTTTAGCACCTGAAAATACCTCGGTGAATTTATGTTTTAGACAACAACTCATAAAGTCGACCATTGTCTTGGTACCTGACGTTAATAACTCATGAATTTCTGTTTCTTCTGATATAGATGCCAATTTCTCCATAGCAACCACTGAAAGTTATAACAATCCAGCTTCTTTTATTATCTTGCATACAGAATTTGGTGGTAGCAAGGTTTAAAAAAACAAAAAAACTCATTCTTATACAAGTGCCAACATTTTTGTTCTTGCTATGTTATGCAGTTTTACTCCTTTTTTTTCTTTTAACGGTCTTACTGACCTTTTCGATGCCATGGCAGGAACGTTGGGCAGGAGACATTTACAGTAGTACCTGGACGTCCATCAGGCCAGCAGGCATACAAATCAAAGGTTCTGTTACACACCAACCCTGTAACACACACACACACACACACACACACACACAGATAACACATAATTGATGCTTCGGATGGATGCAAGTCAGACATTAAAATTACCTTCATGAAGTTCAACCGCTCACCTGTGGCAGGGGGCGTGGAATTGATCTGGCTTGTGCAATTGTCCTTGTAGTTGCTCCACTTCTCCTTCACAAGCTCCAGAGAGTTAGCAAAGGACCCCTGAAACGGAGAGGCTTCTTGAGGCTTCAGCAACACAACAGCCCATCTCAGTCTCACTCAGCGGATGAGTGGATTAGGGAGGGATTAAAGTTGTGTTTAATTTTATGTGTGAAAGACAGGGAGGGTATTAGTAACACAGTACCTTAGTGCAGCTGGAGAGCGTAAGCAAGGCCAAGAGGAGACACACCTGGGACATCCCACCGATGCTGGGAAGATGGGGGTCGGTGGGGACCAGAAGAGAGAGGAATCCCACATGAGGCAGGCTCGGCCCTATTTCACCCCACGGCCTGTACACACACACACGCATACAAAAAAAGAAAAATAGAGAGGATTTACTTTCTGAGAGTGTGGCTGCAGCTAGACGTTTTTACGGCATAACATTTGGCAACATTAATGTCAAACACATGCTGTTCTGTGTTGGCCTTTAGAGAAAGAAAGATGCCCATGAGCACAATTTACACCCCAACTCATTTCAGTTCAGTGCACAGCTTTTCAGAGAATGAGCAATCCATAATGTGAGGCAGCGCTGTCACTAATGGTCTACAGTACATACACAGGCTCTCTTGTCAATACTTCAAAACAGAGTTTGTAAAAGCATCAGCTCATGCCGTGCAACGATCGGTTCTTCATAACACTTTGCAGTACCTAGATAAAGTATTGTACTTTCTAAAAAATAGTATGCATATTTTGTTGTATTACAACCACATACTTCTAAATACTTTATTACTATTATGTGATAGATCAACGCAAAGCAGTGCACATCTGTGAAGTGGAAGGAAATTGATGAATGGTTTTTAAATTGTTCCACAAATACAATTGTGCTTATGGCGAACATGGCAAATAATACTTCAAGAAACGTAGATTATTTTAACTTACATTTTTTAATAACTTAAAAACAGATTGGATTTTCTTTTAAAAATATATAATTAAAAATGCATGATTTAAAGAGTCAGTAGATTCTGTTGTTTTAGTTTTGTATTATTGTTTATTTTCTCTTCAACTTTACAATTTATACTGATTTTATACTTTTATCATTTTCGAAGTAAACAAATAAACTTTCTAAGGCCCCTGCAGCGCCTCCTGGCGGCCCCCAGGGGGCAGCGGCCTCCACTTTGAAAAACCCACTAGAACAAATAGCATCATGGAGGACCACAGCAGACAGACAGGTCAGTGAGACTGATGTGGAGAAGCCGGGTTAGGCTATAAAACGACATCCCGATCTTTAAATCTCTCAAGAAATACTTTTCATCCACAAACAGAAAATATTTGGCACAACTACAAACTTAGCGGGTCAAGTAGATCATTAATCAATAAAATTGCCAAGAGGCCCATTGCGTCCAGGTTGGAGGTTCTGTTAGGCAGACAGCTATAAGCCCCTCCATAAATCTGGTTGTTATGGAAGAGTGGAAAAAAGAAATACATAGTGGCGAATACCAGAAGACGTCCTGTTTAAACTTACCACTACTCCCAAGAGTCCTGCTGGGGAAACAAAATGTAGCAGAACGCTCTACTCAGATGATCCTGAGGAAAACTGGACTTCTTCTCTTGTTACTTGAATACATTTCACCTATAGCCTCTTCTAGTAAAGGTTCAGAACTGTGAAAACATTTTTAAATGAAAGGCAAAACCTAAGACATGGGAGAAGAAATCCAATTGCCCTCTACTGAAGCACTTAGGGTCGCCATGTCCTGCATGACTGAGGCTCTACATCAGAGTCTGGTCAGCTGAGACGGAAACAGAACAACCCTTTACCCTGAACACACCGTCTTTACAATGAAACACGGCAGTGGCAGCATAATGCTGAGCGGGTTCTTTTCTTTAGCAGGAACCGGGAAACTGCAGCTGGGCATAGTTAGTGGGAAAATGGGTGCAAAGCCAGGATTTATATCGAAGTATGTAAATTTTTTTAAGAAACTATGGCAATTCTTGAGAATTTATTTTTACAAACAATTTCCATCTAATCTGACTGAGCTTCAGGTATTTTGCAAAAAAAAAAGAAGAATGGGTTAAAATTTCAAGGTGGCGTGAGATTGCTAATGAAATGTGTGGCACACTTTTAAGACATTAAATTGTAAAAATAGTTGAAAATCATAACTCTCTTATCTTCCGATTTACAATTTTTCACTATTTTCACCTAATATCATTACAGGACTCCAACGTTGAGGTTTTCCCATAACAAAATGTAAATAGATTCACATAACACAAACACTTTTGCAAGGCACTCTCCTTTAATCATGTTTGCTTTTTTTTATTTTTTATTTTTTCCCAGGCTGGGATCATGTGGCACCGGTTGACCGTCTTCGCCCACGCAGTTGGAGAACAAAACGAAATCTGAAACGTTTCTGCAAAAAACACCTTGAGCATGGAAACATTTTTGGCTAAAACGTTTCAAATTCCATTCTGTTCCAGTCGATTTTTACTTCAGACGCAGAGGATCCCATGTAGTGCTGAGTCCGGGCTTCTCACAGGAATCTGAGCAAAACATCAATAGCCTGTCATGCTGTACAGATTAGAGCATTGCTTTTTTATTTTTATTTTTTTTTATTTTTAAAGGACTACAGAACAAACGATAAAACAAATTGCTGGGATTTGATGCTACAGTTGTAATCCTCTTTTTCTATGAACACATTGGATTCCTATTAAGTGAACGGCAAACGAGCGCAGAGTAGGAACATAAGTTGTTTTGGGGCTAAATACAACAAAATCAACGGGATTAGATGGGCAAGAATAAATATTTGGAGAAATGTATTTGCTTGCCGACAATAAATTTGAATCTTTGGGAGGTTCTTAAAATGTATGCAACAATTTAGTCACTAATTTGTTTCCATCCAGCATTCCTAAAAAAATAAAATCTTTTTCATGTATATAAAATCCATCACTGGATTACCTTTCCCATATTTTTAGAACTTTACATGCTGGACAAAAGGGTTTAGCAGGATTACGAAAGATAAGCTTCAAAATATGACAGGTTTGAAAGGCAAACTAAACATTGTTGGTTTTGCTCTTTCCATAGATTGTTTGCAACAGCAAAAATAATAACAATAATAATAATAATCTGTTCTTATCCGTTAAGCTGCAGCGGTTGAGATTATGAGCCACGGCTGCGACTCCCTCTGCTTTGCAGATGGTGTTCTCCACAGTGGACTGAATATGCTTTTAAGTGGAAATACTTTAATATCAACTCCTACTGTAAATACAGCAGTGCTTCAAATTGAGCCACTTCTGTTCATTTGTGTCATGAGCTGAAAGAAACACGACAATAACACTAATTGTGGTGCATTGTTAGCGGTTTGTTAAGCTCTCCTCTATATGAAAATATTTTTTCCCTCAGTTTCCAGAAGATCTCTGCAGGTTTCAGGAAAAAAAAATTGAGGGACTATAAGAACAACTTGAAATAATTTGTATAATAGTTGAAAACATGTATATAATGTTCATTATGTTAGAAAGGATAAAAGACATACATATGCCATGAACACACCTCTTTTGAAAATACAAACATTTCTGTGTAAAAATCATCAGATCGGAACAGTGCATGTCAGGCCATAAAAAAAGTTCGCTCTTTGGTATAATAATTTAAAAAAAGAATCAGTTTTTGAAATTATTTTAATAAAATATTATTTTTTTATTATTAAAAAAAGTAAAACCTTAATTAATAGTGTTTTTTCAAGGCACATTAATTTAAATGTGCCTTAAAAAGTAAAGATAATGTATTAGGGATTTAATCACAATTTTGTATAGCAGTGAATTGTCCAGTTTGGATATTTTTCTGTGGAATATAATTCTTATTCATGAATAAATTATCTATTTGCACATATTTTCGTATTTGAAGGACAATGAACCTTGTGAAGCTGCTTTATGTAGACTCAATGCTATTTGCTGGTGTTTGCAAATGAGCCAATCCATAAGTGGCATTTGTTTTCGTTGGTGCTGTTTCCCAAAGAGCTGAAGTAAGGACGAGTGAGGACGCTAGCTTCTGCGGTAGCCAAGGACAAATTGGAGTCTCAGTGTGAAAAGGTAATGGACAAAGGTTTTATACCGCAGTGAGAATACCATGAGCTGTTCAATCCTCTTTAACCATACAGCCTCATCTTTTCATTGTTAAATGTTTTACTCCAGTTTCTGAATATTACAACAAATATTTCTCAAGGACTGGAAACACATTTAGTTTGAAAAGATTAAAATGCACAGCGGCCACAGTAAAAACCTTTTGGAGATGAAAACCTATATCCCAATTCTCATGACACACGCAGTCACAGAAGCAATCGATTTGGCCAGATAAGTCTGCATAAAGAGGTTAATGTGCTCATGTTAATATACAGATGTGTGTTATGGGTTACGCAACAGGCCGCCAAGTTAGGGTGTCTGTTTTCATGCAACCAGAATACACAGCAAAGGACGGCAGGCGGAGAACAACATATAACTGTCTCAAACAGTTTAACATTATGCACACACAATCACAGATAACACAACGTCGCAGCATGATGATATCTGACTATAATTTACCATCATATTTATATTCAGTGCAAAGGAGCTGGGGCTGAAAGCTGGACATTAAATCCTGAAAGCATCTTTCCTGATCTTTAATTTATAGCCACAGCGGTATCTTGGGAACTGGAAGATTACCTTAATCTTGGTGCACTTTAGAGCTTTAAGGGATAGATTTTGTAGTCAAAAAGCCTAAAACAAAATTCTCAGAATTTGGGGCCGTTTTTATTCTCGAAACTCAAGTTTAGTGCTTTTTCGCAACTTGTCATAATGACGCACTGCCCTTAAAAACTCTGTGTCTCGTCTGTTCTTGTGACCTTGTGCTAAACCCCCATTAAGTATTCATTTTATTTGCCACAGTTTTACTCCAGACCTCAGTGAACTCCAGTGATTATTATAGTAATCTACCTGAGATTTCAACGCAAACGTCGCAACGCCACAGAAAAGACTCAGAAGCCTTAACCTTCTGTGTGAGGAGCGAGGAAGAGAGAGAGAGAGATAAAAATAAGAACATCTGATAATTGTTGTGTGACCAAGTTACTCAGCGTGGCTCATTTGTTTTCCTTTGCGATATTCAGAGCAATATTCATGTAAATTACCACACACTATGTACTGTACACTTTGTGTGCATCTGGGAGCCACTAATAACGCTCCATCGCCTGCAGTTATTCCCTTTAGCAAACTGTGTGTAGACGCTCATTTGCATTTTTGAATTTGTCCGCACACACATACATACACAAGCAAGCATGTTTTTTAAAGGCACAGTAAATTAATCCTGGCCTCACCACTGCATGTTTCCAGCAATAAGTCCCACGTTACAGCTTGTACAATCATCAGAGGACACCTTGACCTGAGCTTTTGCCCTAATTCAGGTTTTGTCCCATTATCACATTAAAGTGTAAAATGTGCCAAACTTGCTGGTGAAACGTGTGTTACAGTTTGTGCAAAGCGCTAAAAAAGAGATCATCACTTTTTTTTTTTACTCAGTTAACAGGAAAAATCACGAGATGTTTCACACTGCTATTTACTACTGATCATTTCTTTTAATAAAAAAAAAATTCCTTTTTTTTTAGTTTTTTATGCATGACGCAAGAATTTGTCTTTCAAGAAATAGTTGGATTTCTAATTTTAACTTGAAAGGCTTTTCCTGTCTCTTATTGGACATTTTTTCTGATAAAATGTTTGTTGAAGAAAAGAATCATCATTTCAAAAGTGGTGATTAAATTATAAAAGGTTGTTTTCTTTTCACTATATCAAAAAAAAAAGTAGTTTATTTGTTACTATCCAAACTAGCAAAATCACTTTGTAAGCACATTTTGTCTATAGGATCTATTTTTTTAAAAAGATGTGAAATAAGAGTAGCTTCAACCAAGGCCTCTCCAGCCATGTTTGTGTTTGATCATAGGTTGGTTTCTTCTCCTTTTAATGGCAAATTATCAAAATGAATCAGTAAGAATTAAATGTAATTTGACACTGCCTTTTAACTTCTTCTTGTATGACAAACTCTGGTTTCTCTGCTCACTGATTTTCTTTACCCTCTCTTGAGACAAAGATGTTATTTTGCAAAGCCAACAGTTCCAGCCAATAGAAAATCAGCTTGACTGCCTTCTTTTGGCCGCACAAAGATTGCAAGTTTTAATCAGGAAGGCTTGAGCACCGGGAGCAGAATGTAAACAGCTTAAACAGAAGATACTTGTGTTAGAGGCATATTTGTAAGCAAACCAAAAAAAATTTTCAAATGGAAAAACAGCACTTAAAATCTGAGTGTAAAAAAATAATGAATCCTGCAAATCATAAATGTGTGTTTTTGATTTACAAACTAAAATCTTCCCCACTGGGAAAGACCTGAAAAGATGGTGTAGACAGCAGGTGAACAAAAACAAATTGAAGCACGTTTCCTTTTTTACATCCCAATGAAGTGAGTGTACAGAAAGAGGTGCAGAGTCCTCCCTTCGCACGTCTCCATTTTTATTTAAAAAGAAAAGGACGTTTAATTCTCCGCTCTGCATGAAATAATGTCTGTACATGAGAAGAAGTACTTCATATAGAAGATGCTCCTAAATAATGTAGAGTCAAGGAAAAACAGACTCAGTCAGCATTCTGATAGAGTCTGTGTAAACAGAGCTTTCATAGATCACACACACTACGATTGTAAATAAATGTAGCTCACCAGTGAAAGGGTGAAGCTGAGGAATTTCAGACCTCATGCATGTGTTTATTAGCATAACTACTGCAAACATGCTTCTAAAGTTTTAGGATTTTAGCAGCAAAAAGCAGGAAGTCACTCTATTGCAATGGTCCCATAAAGAAAGACGTCACTGGATCCCGTCATGCAAATCAAACTGGTGCCCTTATTCTTTTATTAAGGCGTGTCTTTACATTTATCGACTTGTCATGGGAGGTGAATACACATGTATAGGTTTATATGCTGCTTCCTTGAACAGTATATAGATGATACAAAACATATTCATTACACTTTTTACACAAAATCATTCTTAGATGATGACATTTTAGTCTTGTCAGTTGAGCTCCTTTCCTTTTAGGGGCTCTTGTCTCTTTAAATTCAAACAAACTGCAGCTGGCCACGCCCACCAACTCAACCTTTACACTCGCACATGAAAAAGGTTGTGCATGAGATGTGGAGCCTCCTGCACAATAAGAATGCACCGAGTGGTTTCTGGATGGTAAGTCAGCAATAAAAACACTTGTCTCTTTCAGCAGCGCATACAAGGGCAAAACCAGCTGACCAAATGTGCTGGAGCTCCGCTTGGGTTGCTGGGCGACGCAGTTGTTTTTGAATCGGCTCATTTTCCAGACACCAAAAACTGCGTTAACATAATTCCAAAAAACAACAACATCTGAGTGTTTTTTTAAGTGCTTGGATTGTGTTTAGAAGCAGCTGAAACCCTCATGGAAGTATAAAAACATACAAAAAGTGAATTTTGCATAATAGTTCCCCTTTAATTGCTAGCAGTGGTGCATTAAAGAAATATACATATATACTAGACGTCCAGATTCCCATGCTTGGTTTTGTCCCATACAACCTTGCTCTTTGTCCCGCATTTCCATGACATGAATCTGCTCTCTCCAATGACACATGGTAGTCAGCTGATTTTTTTTCCCTTTCCACTAACTCTCATCTATAATCATCTCTGCAATATTAAACTAAACAGCTTCCCCTCTTCCTTCCCAGACCGTCCCCGTGTGTCTGCCATGAGACCGTGCCTTTCTCTTCTCCACTCACACACTTTCATCAAAGTGCACAAAACTGCACGATTATCCAGGGGAAAAAAAAAAAAACATTAGGAAGACGAGCCAAGAGAAGTTGAGTGAGCGTGAGACTGCGGATCTGTTTAAAGCTTTGACCTTAAATGATCAAATGACCAGTAATATCGATGGAAGCTGTTGTTGATTATCGTTAACGTGACATCGGTCACCCGTGGGTATGGAGTAGTGTTACGGAGTAAATGCATTACCCACAATGAGCGCTTCCAAATTCTGTTGTTTAAATCAATCAAGCCTTCCCAGGGAGACAAGGAGAAGATAATTAAGCAGAGTGTGGAGACAACGTAGGAGGTAACAGAAACATGCGAGCAGCGGCTGTAATGGGACTAAGCTGAGCCGTAATTATGTTGTTTCTGCTTCGGTAAGCCGCTGTGCCCTGTATGACGAATGACACTAAAGTCTAATGTTATTTCTCTCTAAAGCTTTTTTTTTTTTTTTTACTCTTTCTCTACTTTATACCAGAGAACAGAAATGTTTTTTTAAATTTTTTTTTCAGTCTGTTGTGCATTGTTTTGGTCAATTTAACCGGATGATTCAATCAGGCTGTGATCGGTTTTAATAGTTTTTAATCTGTCGTGCTCAGAGCGATTTGCTTTCATTTCTTTTCACAGTTTAACAGAACAAACAGAAATGGCCATCAGCCACGTGGAACCAATGCTGAGAGCAATTATTTACCCGCTCGCAGATTTCTTCAGCTCTTGCTTGTAAAAGTTTGTCAGCATCAAACAAATCTTAATATTAACCCTCTCAGGCTCAAATTAAGTTCTAGTTGCAGGAACAAATCTGATATTTAGCTGTTGCAAATCTGCAACATCTGCCTGGAGAGGGTTAAACACAACCTGAGAAAAAATAAAAATAAACAAGAAGCTGTTTTCAAACTGTAATATTTAGTAAGTGGAGAAAAGCAATCTGAAACAACCTGTGAAAAAAAAGAAACTGACTTTCAAACTTTTACTGTACGAAGAACAATTTAGATAGCTGATATTTTGGCCTTATGATAATTTTTATGTATCGCCCCAGAGAAAGAAAGTCTGAAACACAGCCACTACTGAACAAACCACAGAAGTGAAACAGTTTATGACAAGTCGCCCAGATCTTGCAGCATTAAAGCCACCTCACACCGTCACACTGCCACCATTTTCTGCATGTTAGTTTTATACTGGATAGAACAGGATTCACACACTTTAAAAAGACACACTTATGTATCAAAAGTCTGCAGAACGGCTTCCCAAAAGTCTTTTAGATCAGATGCTTTTTGGCAAATGTGAGGAAAGCCTTTTATTGCATGTTTTCCATTTCTGCCCAGCCAACTTCTTAATGTTGACCGATGAACGTAATGAAGCCAACTTGAGGCGAGACGTTATCCTGGGCTCTTTAGTTCTCCCAGATGAGTTATTGATGCACTCTTAGATTGCATACTCTTTTGCTTATTTAAATCTTTTTTTCTTTTTTTTTACCCACATCACATTTTGAGACAGAAACTCAAGTGATTTTTCTCTTATTCCATATGCCAGTCAGTCATCTGGTGTATCTTCTGACATTTGGCTCAGTTGTCCAACAATGTGTTCAATCACAGTTGGTTTGAGTATCTTTTTTTTCTCTTAATAAATTATCATTTGGAAATACTTTGTTCATTTATTCAAGTAAATTTTTGTCAGATATCAAAAACAGTGCAACTAAGAAGTACAACAGACAACATGTGAAAGGGCGCAAATACTTCACATTTGAACCTATATGCTCTTGGACAGAGGCAGTGAAAGTAGTTTTGTTACTGTTCAGTTTTCACAGACATAATATTCCACACCTCATTATCTTTTCTTTCTGTGTTTTTGCAAAGAAGCAATCCCAATGATGCGTTTTGACAGAAGGTAATAAAGGATTCTCACAGCTTTCAGCACCGAACAACAAATCCACTCAGCTCACCTGCATGGAGGTAGCAGCAGAACCTTCCCAACCTCAAACGCCCCGCCCATTATTCAGACTTTACGATTTGCATTTTTAGATCCTACCTGCGTTTGGAGAAGACTACAGATGAGACTTATTCAATTCTGCTCTGAAAGTGGATCATTTTAGGTTTAATGAAATGACTTGTATGATGTCGCTCACATAAAACAACAGCATGAATTTATAAATTTATGATTTTATGATGCTGCAAGCACAAATTTGCTGCAAGACCAGTCAGCCAGATAGCATTTGAAGTACTCTGAGAAAAATAGTAAAAAATTAAACTTCTCTTACTTTAATACATCTCCCAGACCAACATAGTGTGATGCCGCAGATTTAATTGCCCTGCTAAAAAATTAAGCAGCGTGAATGCAGCGACTGTGAAACATTTCTTTCACATAAATAAGTTACATTCATACCACCGTCTACAACAACTTTATGACATATATTCTGCTGTCTTCATCATCAGAGTCTGCCAGGACTATTCTCAGACACCCACATGTTAAATGGTGGCAGTAAATACATGTGAGATTTAAAAAAAAAACTGCTTTATAAAATTTTTATCTATGTTTTCCCCCATTTAGTTAATTTATTGCTCAAAAACAGGCATTGATACGGTGTCAAATTTAGATGAGGGGTGAAATGACTCACCACATTAAACAGTCTGCAAGTCGTGCCCTTCATTCGTTTCTTTGGTTGCTTTAGATGAAAACAAGTGAGTTTCTGTAAGAAAATATCGCTAGACTCTAGTCCTTGCATGTTGGCATCTGAATTCCTGCGTTCGATTTGACTCTGTAAGTTCAGTCCATTTATTTTTCGGTTTTCATTTAGCATTTTCAAAATTGAAAACACTGGTATAATCTTAGTTGAATAATTTTTTTGCCTATAATAAATTCTGTAATAAAATCTTTAATTTCTTCCTGAAATTTCAGTGTTTCAGACAAAGGCTCCCCAAACTGAAACATTAATCAAAACTGATTTTCTACACTAACCGAAGGTGCAACAAATGGGGGCAGAAGGAGGGATTCACTCAGGTTCAGTTAAGTCAAGAACCACTGCTGCATTGATTGGAGACATTACTTGCCTTTTTGCTTTCAGTTCCTTCCTTCCTTCTTTTTGTTTTTCTCTTCTGAGTTGACATATCAGTGGATTGTAACCTCCCATGAGGCTTTATTTAAAAACGTCTCCAAATGGACCGTCCGGTTCATCAAAACAAAAGCCGATATTAATAAAACTATACATGTTGGTGGAGTTAAAGTGGCGCGCTTTGGCAAAGAAGTCTGGGAACTTAAAGGAGACACACCTTGAAAGTTGAAATGTACAAACAAGAGCACTGGGTCTCTTCATGTTTGGACCAATGCAGAGAACTCCAGCATATTTTTTAAAACCAAGCGACGAGCAGGAGATGATGAAAAGAGGTTTAAAATCACATAATCTAATCCTTTATTTACATCCAGCTCACCACTCTCATGCTGCATTGTGGTGTCCAGATGTAGTCGGGATGTTTTGTTCAAAAACAAGGAAAACTGTTCCCTTGACAGCCAACATCTGCTTTATTCAGAGGATGCTTCTCAGAAAACAAAGCAAATGTCAACCTCATCTTTCTTCAACTGAATTATTTTCCGCATCTTCTGTTTTCAAAGAACTCCTCATTCCTTCTCCATCTTGTTTGCCTGACTGTCCTTCAACGTTTCTGACGTAAACTGAATTGTGAACAAACTGAAAAAAGCAGCCAAAGCTTTGAAAGGGTCCAATACTCTGTGGGTATTTTTGTTCATCATCTTGTTTCCTGTCTGATTTAGGAGTCTTAAGCACACAACGGGTCCGGCAGGGTCAAGTTTCACTCCCTCATGTCGTCCGTGTTCACGTCAGTAAATCAGTTCCTCCAGGATTGTTTGTGATTTTTCTTTAATCCATGTCACAGATTTTGTGACGCTACTTTAGTGATATTTGTAAAGAATTTTGCCGTATTTTTTGTCAGGTAACCCCTTTCAAAAATTAAGAAAAAAATAACTTGCAAACAGATTGGACATGCAAACATTTTTTTTTTGTCATTTAAGAGAACTTAGATAATTTCATTTTTGTTAACAGTCGTGTCAGTCACAGACTACAACTTGACATCGAGTAAGGCTGAGGTAGCAGTAACACTGCTGCCTGCATGGGGGATGCAGCAGTCACTTAAAGCTGCAGTATGTAACTTTTATAAAGAATGTTTTTCACATATTTATTAAAGCTGTCACCATGTCATGACAGTTTGTCATGAGACAATCTGTGAAAAGACTGATTGCAAAGAGCAAGTAGGGGAGGCGATGTGCAGCGCCACACGTGGTAGTGATCGACAGTAAAATGTTCACACTGCAGCTTTATACCCAATATTTTTCACCATTTTAGCAGAAAATTTGCAATAAGCATACAATTACACATTGGCATGAAAAATGAGGATATCTGTTGATTTTGCGTGAATTTCTGCAATCGCAGAATTGCAAACCACCAGAGGAACTGGTAGATGAAAAAACAGCCTTGACGCTTTTCTGGACTGTTAAAGTGTAAATAAAATCACTTTATCCTTCACTGACGTCCATTCTTTGAATTCAAATATCAAGCTTAAGAACTCGAAATACTTATTTGTTATTAAGGATAAAGTTCTCTGGTCTTTGCTGGCTACAGAAAATAAGTCAATCCATGAGTTTTCCTCATGGTTAACACTTGGAAATAGCTTAAATACTTTCAATAACCACTATGCTCAAATTATCAACACTTCCAATGAGGAGACACATCTGGACTGGAAAGAAATATGGGAATCATTGACTGCTGGCAGGTGGTTCAAGTGACTCGGGTCTGATTGCTACATTCGGAGTAGGTTTCTGTCAAATCAGATGAGCGCTGCACAAGGAAGGCGAGCAGCCAGTTGTGGATTTGGATGAACGCGGCAGTATCCAAGTGAGATCGTAAAAGTTGTGTGCGAAAGAGAAAAAAAGAAAACAGGAAAGCAGCAGACTAAGAAGCAGCGTGGTGGGACACATGTGGGAAGATGGCCCGGCCAGCACATACCATTCTCAGTTTCCCGTGGAGAATGACCAGGGCGAGACCCTAAATCCTCCGCCGTGCTCTCTGGGATCCATAAATCTCCTGCCACCCATATCCTGCTCCCTTTACATTCTACTTTAGAACTAAATCCATCTTTAGTGCTCCCCCTACGCTCCCGCCTCCAGTAGAAACACAACATTTCACAATTTCCCTCACCAAATGGAGCTCATGTGGAAGTTTATCCTCCTGAATCTGAGTAAGATGTAAGAAAAATGAGGTGAGGAACAGGTTTTTGCTTTTCAACCCAAAGTCACTTAAATCATCATAAAGTTGAGAAATTATTTATTCACAGATAAATTATTTCACAGATGGTTTCAGTACCAACAAAGTGAGAGAGCTTTCTAACGTCGAATGTCATTGTGGATTTTATGTGTTTGCTGTTTGTAAAAAGAGGCCAGAAGGAAGCTACTGATTATGATTTGGTTGGTTTATCTAAACACCAAGGCAATTATTCAAAAACTATTTTGGTGGGTAGAGAAGTCGTCTTGTGATCGGAAGGTTGCAGATTTGATTCCAGCTTCCTCCTGCCACGTGTCGATGTGTCCCTGGGCAAGGCACTGACCCTCAAACTGCCTACCGACCTGCGTATCCGTGTATAAATGTGTGAGCGTTTGTGAGCGCGTATGGGTGAATGTGACTCTAGTGTATAAAGCGTTTTGAGTTGTCAAAATGATTGGAAAAGTGCTTTATAAGTTCAGTCCATTTTACCATTTAGGAGATTTTATTAAAATAAAAATTGAATGAAAGCTTCAGTGGATCATATAAATGTGCAAAAGCCAAACAGCAAGAAATAATAAATCCAGTCAGAAATGTACAGACACTCATCATCTGGAGGAATCTCATATTAATTTACACAGTTTATCAATTCAAATAGTGGAGGACTAAAGGAAGACGACACAAGAGCCGAGTTCAATCAGCAAATCCAACCCAGAACAACAGAGCGCCAGAACAGCAGTGTAAACACACACATCCCCTCCTCATTTGACATTATTTAGCAAAACAACTTAAAGGGACAGAACTTACATGTCAAAGCACTTTACTGCAGTCACTCACACATTCACACACATTTAGACACTGACAAGCAGATTGGTTGACATTATGAGGTAAAGTTCCCTGTCCAGGTGCACAGCGACATCTGACAGGAGGAAGTCAGAATCAAACCTTCAACCCACTGTGGCTCAGTGACTATTCTGCCCCTGAGCCCACAAAGAGAAACCTGATGTACTGAAGATATACAGTAAGGACAGCAGCTTCGATCGTCTCCTCCAACAAGCCTGTGAGCCTGAGTAAAAATGTCACAAGTTTGCGTGTTTGATTGTATCACATCCAAGCTAATCCATGAGCCTGTCGGCCGACATGCATCATCAAACCCTGCGGCGCTTGCCAACATGGAGGACACAAAGTGATGACACAACACTGTAAAATTCCACAATCAAAACACAGAAACAGTCTGAAGCAACTCAAGGGGAAAAAAATGATAGCTCTCAAGATCATGATTAAAATTTTGACTTATAGCAAGAAAGTTATAAGGAATAGGCAGCTTCAACAATTACCTCCAGCAGTCTGTATGTGTACCTGCACATATGCATGCAATGCCTGCATGTGTGAAAATCTTGGCATCTTCACTGTAGCGCATTAAAACAGGTAAGATGATGGTTGATGGGGAAACACAAAACTGTGTGGCTTAAATCAGACCAAAGCAGAGGGATGCTGCAAAAACGTAAAACAAACAAACAAAAAAAATACACAATGCATTCAGCAAAGTAAAGTTAATTTCTTTGTTTACAGTGTGGCTGTCATGCAAAATGGCGCTGCTGCTATTTGTACAAGTTTAAAAGCTCTGAAAGTTGCAGTGGAATAACAAAATCATCAGTCATAAGCCTCAAAGTGCAGCCAGTGTCCTCCAGTGAACTCTAAAAAATAAACCAGCAGATAACGTTAACATCAGTCTAAATTAGCTGCTGCTTTTTGAGGACGCAGTTTGGATAAAACAAAGTCATTATCTAGAATGAATGAAAGAAAAAAAAACTGATAAATTTCTGGAGCCCTGAGGCTGTTAAAAAGAAAAACAAAAAAAAGAGAGAGGTTTAGTGGAAGTCAGAAAAGAACTGCAACCATGTCATGTCACTTCACTCATGTTACTGTGCAGACTTTGCAAAGCTAAATGCAATATTTAAATAAATCTCTATTAGCGCGCATTCTGATCTCAAACCCATCCTTGAAATCTATTTCTCTGACGTTGATGTGAATAGTTGGAGTTACCATGACAGCAGTGAATCGCATTAACAGACGTATCTACGTAAAGGACTACAGTGAACTCCATACAGTTTGTTCTGAGCAGCCTTCCCTTCTATAAACCTCGATGTTTTAATGCCAGCATGGCATAAAGAAGCTGAAACCGTGTCACCATGTGTGTGACAAATACACTACCTGTAAAACTCTCCTGTTGTCACGTTTAGCGTTGTGCAGAAACTGAATACTTGTATTTATGGGGTTGATTGCTGTGTCATGCAGACACGGCCATACAGTTACCTAAAGGAAGTAGCAACTATATTATCACTTTTATTGTTGTGACAATAGTACCACAAAATATCATGATGAAGGATTAAGTCCATGTTACCCTCCACTACTAAATGGTTAAACTCATCGGCTGCATGTGCCATCACCTCATCGGTTCATTTAATCATGATAACGTCTGAAGAAATTACACTTGGCTGATGTCCAGTGAGCTGCATGGCAAAAAGAAAGGCCACCTGGCAAGACATTAAACCAGCTATGGTGTAGTAATTAGGTCACACCTTTGAGTAGACGATGCAGCTTACTGCAGACGACGGGTTACTGAATGAGTAAGCCACCCCTGAACTCCAGATGGACGCCTCCTACAGAGAGAACTGCTACTTTTTTTTGTTCTTGTGACTCGGGTGACACATTAGCTGACAGAGAAATGCTGATTCTCTGACTCCAGTGGAGCATCATGGACCTTTTCTTTAAGTTTTTATCTTGGGTTTTATTGATTCAATAATATTTGTTTTAGTTTTTTTCCAGCACCACAATATCCTCAGCTTTGTAGAAAGAAGGAAATAATGTATAACACTTTAACTCCTATCAACTAGAATACATTATAAATAGAGTATTGATAATGTTGTTTTCTACTTTCTTTTTAAAAAATGTCATTTTGTAATCTGATTATTTTCTGTTCCACTTTTATTTTATTTTTTTTTTAAGCATTTTCTTAATTTAAACAGCTTTTCTCATCTTTTTCTTTTTCCTCTATGTTGCTTTTTTGCACCTTAAAGACGTTGCATTTACTTGAACGGGATCATTCACTGTTTTCTTAAGCGAGATTGCTTTGCCACTTACAAAACGTCCATGCCATTCCCAGGGGAATTGGTGCGCAACCTGAGATTAACAGTGACATAAGAAATAAAGGCAAATCATCTAAAGATAATCCAACCTGATGGACATGAGGTCCTGAACTGTCTCGACTGCCTATTCGATGCACTTCACTCAGCTGCCCGGCTGTCAGCCTTCTTCACATATTTGACTCAAGTGGAAAAGCTCAAATCGCTCTGAAGCTTAACTGAATCATATTTAAATTGCTCAATCTTTGTTGACTGTTTCCTGGGAATCTCAGAATACATGAACCAGATTCACCTGCTGAGTTCTGCCAGCGAAGTAAAAGCTCTGAAAGTAGTGATACATTTTGATCAGAAACAAATTCTGTATTAGAACAATTGACATCCAAGTACAAATACAGCTTTTTTCTTTATTTCTTCTTTTCTTTGCAATAGAAGAATTGGTTAATTGGTCGATGAATTCAACCAATTAAGCCACAGATTTACAATTAATACTGAAGCTTTGCAACATGATATTTGGAAAGACCTTAAAAGATGAATGTCCAAAAACACAAAGATCAGCAATTAAAAAAAGTTATAGTCATTTGCTGTGTAATATGAAGAGGCCTTAGCATAAATATCAGATATGCTGCCTCAGTTTCTGATCAGAAGGTGGAAAAGTATCATTTCTCAACTAAACTGAGCGTTTAAAAAACAAAGAAACATGCAGGCCTATATTCTACAGTGTTGATCATATTCTCTTTCAAAGCCGGATTTTTTTTTCTCTCAGATGATTAAGATGTCAATGCAGACTAAAAAGAAAAGGACCCAGGAAAAACTACATTTCATCGCCTTTCTAAAAATAATGACCCAAGTCATTTTCTGACAATAGTGATTTATTTTTTGGATAAATCATCTTTTGGCACAAAAATGACTTTTGCTGTTACTAAAGGAAAGTGATGATTTGAAACAAGAAAACCATCGAAGGCTGTTTAAAACCAAGGTCTTCTGAAAATGTCTTGAAATTTATCAAGTTCACCTGAGATGTTTGTTGGGGCAAATTCACAAAGTGTGGGCTGAAACTTGAGTCAGACCTCACAGAGGTACCACACACAGACACAAGTCCGGGACAAAACTGTCACTAGTATCAAACTCACTCTTGCCTCGGCTTAGTAGAGAGAAGACCAGACAGTTGTTCTGGGCTCTAAAGTCTTCTTTTCACGTGAAAATAAATCTTTCATTCAATTTATAAATCCAGGTCCCAGAGTCTGAACTAGAATGGAAGAGGCACAGAATCCACAATGCTTGAAGTCTAGTGTGACGTTTCCACAGTGAGAGGTAATCTGGGGGGCCATGTTGTTGTTCATGTGTTTTCTGAAGTCAGCCATTAAACCAGCCATCAAACAGGAAGCTTTAGTGCACTTCATCCCTCCTTGAGCTCAGAGACGCTGATTTCATTTTCCAGAGGGACTTGGTGCCCTTCACTGCTATCACTTTCTTTTAGTGGCAAGCACACCCAAAGTTTCTCTTTTGGGTTTAGGTCAGGAACAAATCTGTTTAAAATGTGTTGTATTTTTAATCTAGTGGCTAATATGTTATCATTTATTGTCATATTTAACATCAGAATGACTGATTGTAGGATAAATGTAAACATGGTGGAATGAATCTACAGGTGTTGTTAAAATCTCCTTACCTCATCTATATCGGATGTTTTTTTTGTTTTTTTTTTGCATGAGCAGGATCACAGATTGTATTTAAATATATATGCATTCATCCTTTGTGAGTCTGACATCGACGGTAAGTTTTTATCTGAAACAAAGCAATTGTGAGATCCAAAATCTGGAGTGAATTGAATTTAGATGTATAGTAATAAACAGACAGTGTATTCATGAGTGGTTCAAACATCTTGGTTTTTTTTTTCATTTTAATCACAATCAAGTCATTGTTAAACTCCTTCAATAACAAAAATTTGATCAAATGTGATTTATCTTTTACAAACTGGACCACTTTAGTGTTTGTTTATACCTTGCTTAACTTTAAACCGATTTAAAAACAGAATAATGGTTTTGTTTTCTTACAGATTAGGTTACTGACTAAATAGCAACTGCACTTTGCAAGTAGGAGGAGAAAGCCACATAAACCTTTGCACAAAAACAACCCATTTTTCTCTGTCAGGTGGCATACATTTCATATTTAACGGGGAAACCTAATTAGATAAGTCTGTTAGATGTGAACAGATTCATATTTGCCGGAGGCACCGCAACACGCAGATACGATGCTTAAATTTTCTGCGTGGCTCGGAAAGACTCGCAGAAAAGGCTGTTTGTGTGGCTGTGCATCCCAGAGAGCGCGGCTCATAACTCAGCCGGGCTTGTTTGGTCGCAGTCGTCATCCTCGTAAACCACATTACAGATAATTACATTTGTTGAGTTGTCTACAGAGAGGCTAGAAGCAGTCGAAAAACACTAAAAACACAGCTTCTGTGGAAGCAAAGACTAATTTAAAAACTGAATGAGATTCTTAAAAAGGCATTAAATTTGTGAGTGAAAAGAAGTCATGCACGTGTGAACTAATCCTTCTCAGTGTTATGTAAGCTTGCAACTGTCTCCGTTTGACAAAAAAAGAGAGTATAAATTTAAAGCCTGAGCTTAGATATAAGGAAGCTAAAAGGCTCTGCTGCCATAATGGGAACTAAATCAGTTACCATCTGCACATCTTTCTGAAAGAAGCATTGAAATAAAACAACCATTTTTCAGAGCACTTTGGTTGATGGCTGAAAGCGTAAAGAAAATATTTCTGCTGTTGTGACAGAGACAATGAGGCCAGAAGTGGAAGTGTGTGCAGGCAGAACTTCCCCTCTCATGTCTGGGGCTTCAGCTGGACTCCCTGGGGCCAAGGAGCCGAGGCTTTTAGACTGGCAAAATACCACCGTGCCAGTCAGGGCACACATTCATTCGAGTTGGCATTAACCTGAGGCAGGGCTTACCTGAGTGTGGAGAAGAAGAAATCAGGTGCTGACAAAGTTTTACAGTTCAACTGGTCAATATTGTCAGGTGTGACCCAGTTGAAAAACAATACAGCAACAGAGCAGGCGTACTCAGGAAAGGTCTCTGTTCGATATCTGGACAGAAGACAATCTAGAAAGACTTTATTGTATTCAGCTCTGTAAAACCTGAGTTATTTCTACTACAATCTTTTGAGAAAATGAGTACAGCGTTTGAGGATTCTACTAGCTTGGCTAGTATAATACTAAGTATGTGGTGGTTCCCCAATAGGGCTGAGTGCCAAAACATGTTTCAGCAGAGTTTTGGTTTAAAGATGATCTATTATGCTTCCTTGAACATGTTAGTCTAAGTCTATGGGTTTTATAAAACACATTCATTATATTTTTTTGCACAAATTCATTCTTAGATGTTCAGTTCTGCCTGTTTTGAACTCCTTTCAGAACGAGCTGTTTTATAGCCTCTTGTCACTTTAAATCCAAATAAGCTGCTGCTGGTCCAACTCAACACTTACACTCACAAACAGATGCGTAACTATTGAAAAGCAGAAGTGGAGCCTCCTGCACAATCAAAAGGGAAGAGGTTTCTGGATGGTAAGGCAACAACAAAACACTTGTCTTTTCCAGCAGCCATTGTGCAGCTCATACAGTGATAAGATCGCTGTATGAGATGTGCTTGGAGTTCTGCTTGAGTTGCTAAGTGACAGTGCCTGTTGATTGTGACTCAACATTTGGGAGGGTTTTGAAGTGGCTCATTTTCCAGACACTAAAAAACATTAACTTAATTAAAAAAAATTTTAAAAAAACTTGGTAGTTTTTATAAACACTTAGGCTGTAAAAAAGTATACAAATGTCCAAAATGTGAATTTCACACAATAGGAGGTGCACAGTTATTCCAGCTTTTGGGGTTTTCCCCCAGCACATATTTTTTTATTCTTGTCTTTCTGATGAATTAAACAGAGTACATGTCGTAATGAAGGATGGATGGAAAGGCGGAAAGAGTTTGAAATGATTTTCTATGATCTCAACCTTTTACATTTTAACGGGGGTGTGGAGGCTTTTGGGAGTCAACATTTCTTGTTTACTGAAATGTTGCCGCTTCAGGCTTCCTCCAGTCAAATAATTGCAACATTAAATTTGGCCCACTGATTTACAACCCATTTAACTAAAGACAAAGATTAAATTAAAGTCTTTTTCCTCTGGAAAGAAAGAAAGTTGACTTTTAATACATTTGGCAAAAAGACAAAAGTTCAGGAGTTCCAGCTTTGCTACAATCTCTCAGGTCAGCTGCCCTCATGCTCAGCTTGGTGCCCTTTGGTGAGGATGAGGATATCCTCCCTTGACCTCTGACCTGTAGTCCTGGTTTGAGAAGCAGCTTTGTTGTACCTCATCTGTCTCTTGCTGTGATAGTAAATTCTTCTTTTTGAACATCATAACTGAGAGAAAAGTTGTTTCTCGGTAAGTCTGGTTTCAGAGTTTTTCAATAAACATTAGCATTAGTAGCATTAAAGCAAAACAAAACCAATAAACACTCAGCTTTAACATTAGTATAAAGTCTTAGGGGTACATTTCAAAGCACATTCAACACCACTGGGCTTTTTTGTGCTTCCTGTATAGCTGGTTACACTAGTATGGAGGTAATAATGGTACTTTGTGCCCTTACTCTTCACATTCAGTGTGCTTGCCAAAATTATATGTTTAATGAGGTTTTAATGTGCTGATCATCTAAAAAGGAAAACAATAATTAAAAAAGGCAGCTCATTCTGATCTTTATAGGCTGAATGAATACAGAGGGTGAAACCTGCTGCTTAGCTTGGAGGCTGAAGCTTGAAAGTTAAGAGTTCAAGTTCAAGAGTTTTCCATTAATGGACATAGTGTAGAAAGTATGACCACAACATGGTCATATTCTTAACTATGTCCATTACTTCTGCAGGAAATCCTAATTAGTTCAAGAAAGAAAAATTCTAACATATTTCTTTAAGGGAATACATTAATATCTACTTCATATTAAAATCTATCTGTTGCCTATTGCCATGAAATTGCAGATGGTGATCAGGGAAAGGGGTTCACAGAGACAAACAATGTGCACACACTTGCTCCTAAGGGAAATTATATTGACCAGTTGATCTAAAAGTTGTGTTTTTATGACTATTTTGGAGTTGATTCTATGATATGCACAGCTTAAAAATGCCTTTATTGCCAGGGAATGCAGAGAAAAAGCAAATGTTTTTTGTTTTTTTTTTGTATTTGATTTTTACATTTCCTTATTTGTTACATGAACATTTTAGTGTGAAAGCAGTTTCTGAAAACAATCCAATCTATTCACAGTTTATCCTTTTCTCTAGATGTAATAAGTCTCAGCACAAACTGGGATTGAGACAAGTTCTTTAATTCTGATGGTTTTGTGTGCATATCTGCAGCTGAGTGTGACTAACAAAGTAGCTGGGATTGAAGAATTATATAGCTCTGCTATATAAATACAATATCTAAGCTCAATTTAATCTTTTCCAGCAACATTTCATCCTGGAAACTAAGCATGGATTGCACATTCAGTAATTCTCCACACAATGCAGCCAGTACAAGAAAAGTTTCTTTCTCCCCTTTTGGAAGATAATTTTAACTTGCAGCACGACCCCCGTCATGTGATGCAGTGACAAGAAGTCATGCCTCTTTGAGTGTGTGAGCTCTGTGGCTAGGTGGTTTATGAATGATGGAAAAACTGCTTCAGAAAATAAAAATAAACTAAGAAGATTAGATTTGGTCAAGCTTACAGACTCCTTGTTTAAGTTTGTCTAATGACAAATGGAAACAGAAGGAAAACATGTTTTTTTCTGCCCATGTTATTACGCAGAGAGCTAAAATTAAATGCCTCTTGATCCCATTTTGAACACTGTAGCTAATTTAACGGAAAAAATATATAACACCATCTGTGGTGCTAGCAGCTGGTATTTCAGTACTCCTTTACTCTAAAATTGGACTCAAGTGACTTAATTAGAAATTCAAATGTACATTCCTGTTCAGTGGAGAGATTAGCTGTCATGTGCAGAGGCTCTTGGAGAAGCCAACAAGGCGCGTGTGATGATGAAACGCCAGATAAAGAACTGGATCTTCTGGTATCTTCAACTGTTCTCATGTGATCAAGTTAACTTTAATTTCATTCCCAATAATTAATTTATTAACTAATACATTATGCATAAACTTCTTGACTAAAAAACAGAGAACAGTTTCCAAGTGTGTAACACAGGAAATATGAGGTGCACACACACCACACAGAGCTTCCCACTTATCAAATGTGCATTATCTGTGCAGGGACTTTGTTATTTTTAAACGGTGCGCAGTTAAAAATAAAAGGGTTAAATAATTCATTAAAGATGAGACATAAAGCTGACAGGAAGATCTGAGTGTAACATTTGGAAAGAATGGAAGTGATGCTTGTTATTACTTCCACATTTCAGAAGCTTTGAACCCAAAATACTGCAGAGGTTAAAAAAGTCAGTCCTAAGCCAGTTAGGTAAGTGGGTTTTTCCCTGCGGAGAAGTCAATGATAAAACGGAATCTAAATGAGATCTTAAATATCTAGAGACACAACTGTATAAATTGGCTGAATCTAAACGCATGAAATGAGAAAACATTTAAAACACCGCATTTAAATTTTCAAATAGAGATTTACCCAAAGCTGCAATAGGCCAACCTAATATCCGCTTATCAGGCATAATATTAAGACCACCTGATAAGAGTTTGCTGGTGCCTCCTCTAATTGGCAACAGAGGCCTGACCCATGAACCCCAGAGGTTAAGCTGTAGTATTTCTAAACTTTAAACTTTAGGTTTTGTAAGATGCATCTTATGTCATACATATAATAGACCTGACTTTGTTTGTCTAGAATGACCAGATGCTTAATTGGGAGAAAATCTTGGGAAATTATTGCCAAGGTTAACACCTTAACTTTGTTGTACTCTTTAAGTTATTTTTGGCCCATTATGTCTTTGTTTAAATATGCGTTGCATTAGAAAGATGCATTAGACATCAGGAAATAAAATGTGCATGTCTTCTGCAGTGTTCCTCAGGTAATGCCTGGTTCAAGAGGCAAGATTTTATAATTGGTGATAAAAACTCTTAGCCGTAGCAGGTTTGGTCCTACGGTGTGTGGAGCAACACGCCTCCCCCGAACCGATTTCACTCACCAACATTTAGATGTTAGAGGGGAAATCTCATGAAACAAATACGGCCAACAAGGAAGAAGCTATGGTGATCTTCAACAGGTTGCATTCTTGTTTGTCCTCGAGGAAAACACCCCACATGCTGGAATATCAGGACAAACAATCCTACGTGTTGAATATCATTGATTTGAATATCATAGATAGGAGCGGTCATGACATCCTTCAAAGCGGACCAGAACACTCTTAGCACACCAAACGCAGCAGGAATATCTCTTTATGTGATAATGGGGGTATTCTTAAGATTGTCAGAAGGTGGAGATCAGGACAAAAATCGCCCAAAAGCTTCACCATGTGAACTAGGTGTTAGTGTTAAAGGAAAATTCACATGGCAGCACCCATGACTCTAAACTGAAGATTGCCCAAAGCCTCAGACTGCCTTTACCAGCTTCCCTTTTTCCTACCATTCACCCTGATGCCACGTGTTCCCCAGGAACTGAGCACATGCTTCCAGCAATCCACATGATGGAAAATAAAATATGAATAGGAATACCTTGCTATGTAAATATAAGGTGACACAGAGGCTTGAATCTCTAATACACTCTTCAAAATGCAAAAGATTATAAGAAACAAAAATGTAACTCATAGCTTTGTAAGTCAGAAAATGGCTGCAAGAAAATAATTATTTGTCCAAAACTACCCATCCATCCATCCTCAATTTTCAATACGCCGTCCTGCTGCTCATCCAAAGCAACTGGTGTAAGATAGATATAAACCCTGCACTGGTCATCTGCTTATTCACTGCAAACAATGATTCAAAAGTGTGAAACAACTGGACCTGATTCCAACAGGACTGAGTGAGGACCCAAGCTGTTCTTCCACCAAAGATGAAGAGGGAAAATCTCCAAACTTCTTTTTCAGAGAATTGTGCCAATGTTTTTAGAGATTAAGAGAGTATGCAATGCAATAGAAAATCAGTTTATTTTAAGGCCTTTTATACATCATTACCTGGATTTTCAATAAATATGGAGGTCGCTGTCTGTGCTCATGAGTGTAAACCCCAACACCTTTACCAGCACGAGTTCACAGTAATTTAATAACTTAAGTGTTCTCCCTCTGATCAGTTTTTAAGGGTGATGGATTTTCACTTTACAGTCTGTGTGTGCAAGTCACTACGGCCCTCTGAACTAACTCTCCATGCACAGTAAGATCCACAGTTAGCTCACTGTCTCCTGTCCACGCTTAGTCTCACCCTCTTTTATTAATGAAGCTCTGTCTGTGCTACAGAGGTGGCAGCCATGACAAAACAAATATTGACACTGAACAGCTTCAAGGATATAGTATAGCTATATAACTGTGCGAGGATGTGTCTATATGAGAGAACTTTTATTTCAGCTCTGATACGCGGAGACAGGCTCAGCGGGAGTATTGCTTTGCCGGCAGCAGCAATCCTGACGGATCAAACCTGCCCAGACACTTGACGATGAGATAAGTCTGCCACTGTTTCTGTTCATCCAGGTGTTTTTTTAAACGCGATGAAGGAACCCAGACCAAGGAAAGACAAGAGTTAATGGCACTAAAACAGACCTGACAGGTGTGACTGGTTGTACTTTTTTCCCCTGCCAATGTAAAATTGAGAAAAAAGGAAATAAGGAGAAACTCTTCAAAAAATAGATCTAAAGCATAATGACAACAAACAAAAAAATTTAGTTTAACTGGCTTTTTTTCTTCAGTAGCTTGACAGACTTTTTTCAGTCAGGCAAAACAATATCTGATTCCACACAGATTTAATCTTCAAATTACAACAGTATTGTTATGAACAAATAGTCTAAAAAATAATTAATTGCCTAAGTTAATTATCTATAAAGAGGGTATTATATAAAATCAACTTTCCTTTTAGCTTTGTGTCAGTATGAAAACAGGAAAGATGAGTAGTTTCATTAAAAAATCAACATGACAGGTTAGCTCTACTCTGCCAGCCTCAGATTCCCTGTGGAGAAAGATGAAAGAGTAATATAGTATTAAAGAAAAGAAATTATGTTGGAGATGGATAGGAAGAGAAACACACATAGGCTAACCGATACGGTGCACTGACGGAAAAAAACTGCTGAAAGTAGAAATTTGGAAGGACACGAAAAGACCTGAAGACGTTTGTTCTGACTAAAAAGTACCTGCAGCTCCTAACCAAAACGTATATTTATGTGCAAGCATCTCTCTATCATGAGAGATGTGCTACTTTGGCAAGTGTGATGAAGATTTCATTGCAACAAGTTCAGCTTCTGGATAAAAAGTATTCTGCATACCGATCACATTTCGTTAGGACTTCATAACTACTTGGAATGCAAAAAAAAAACCTAATCTTATCCTAAACAGAGACTAAGCTGAAAGAAGTCAGAGCTACAATTACAGTTTGCTGAACAAATAGCATCGTATTCTCCAAAAACAGCATACAGTTACGTATCTGAGTTAGATTTTGAATTGTATTTCAACTACGACAGCAATTTTCTCTACTCAATAAACGTAACTCATTTAAAGTTAGCATAGGGTTATTGTTCTATGACATTGTTTCCATGCCATACAGTTTTGAGTTTCTGAAGAGTTTTCTGTTTGCTGAATATTTGGTGTCAAGACCATTATGACTGGTCGTTTCTATATCGCCTTGATTTCCACTTTACAGTTAATTGCTGGGTCACAAGACAGTGGCGGTCATGAAGTCATGTTGCTGACCCACTTCACAGGATGATTATCTGTGAAGTGGGTCATGTTACATGGACACTGTGTAGCATGAACCAGACACACAGATTTAGTCAGAGATAAAACAGTTTGCGACAGCAAACACACCTCTGCCATCCCCCCCCATGGAAAACTATTAGGACTGAAACCTCAAGGGTTTCATCCAAACTCATCCAGTAAAGAGTCAGCTTCTTCTACTGCATCAAGATTCCAGATATTTATTTTGCTAAACACAAATGACGATTGTGCGATCCATCTTTAGCATTTAAAAGTATCTGCTCGTCTATTATTACAGCCCAGTTTTTACCACCCGAGAGTTGTGTTGCAGGACGGTGAACTAGCTCAGGATATGGTTCAGGTCTGTCCAACATGGAAACAGTACATCTTCAAAAGCAAGTGTGTGGTAGTGGCTGGTGGTTTTAGTTTTCATCTGGTGGAAGATTGATGATATGTTGGGTAGAAGTGAAACTCAAGACAAAAACCTTTCAGCTTTTATCAAGCCTCACCGTGCCACGATGATTTCAGACTTATTTTTGAGTTGAATAGCTATGTAGTCTTAAGGCTCCACAATGATCATGTTGGTAATGATGCAGAGTTACTTAAGTTTGATTTAATATTTTTAGAATTAAAAATATAAAAACAAACCACTTTAAAACAGATGAATCACAACTTATCCCAGACGTAGTGTCCTGCAAAATGTCTTCACAACATTTTGTTATGTTGCAACCACAAACTTCCCTATGTTTTATCAAACATATGGGATAAAATAACACAAAATAGTGCAATAATGCAAAGTGATAAGAAAATTATACATGCAATTGATGAAACTCTGAAAAGTATACTAGTATCCAACTCCCCTCAATACCCGTGAAGTACAGATTAAAGGTTATTTATCTAGCATGCATGGAAGTATCTAAACCTTTTTGGTAGAGAAATGCATTTAAGAGATATAATGAACAAAAATGCCACTGCAATAAAAGATGAGTTTTTTAAGGCTTTTTGAACATTTCCATCAGGAATGCCAATAAATCTCAATGGTGTTGAAGGTGCTTTTAAATGAAAGCCTTAACAACGTTGGCAGGAAGACCTCACAATAATTTAATAACTTGAGTGTCTCTTTCTCCTCCTGTCGTCAAGGGTGAATGGATTTTCACTTAACAGTCTGGGTGGAACAACACAAACCCTCCATGCGCAGTAACCCAAGAGCGAGAGGTGAGATGTTTAATCACTTCTTTCCTCCTTAACGCCAGAGCACACCTCAGTGTCTCGTGTCAAAGCTTCATCTTGACCCTTGTTCTACAGAAAGTCAGCAGCTATGACCAAACCAGTGACTGTGAGCAAATATTGACACTGAGCAGCCTCCTGGAAACAGCCAAGATCAGATAAAAAAGACAACTATTCTGAATTAGCTTGAACTCAAATGGTAATGGTGAATGAATCACACAACCAGACCAACACTGGATTGGTTTGGATCAAAGCTAACCCACTTGATTCTCATTTCCCTTCAGCGCTCCATCTGGACTTTCTCCCATTGAAGTGAATTTAATTTCTCTGGTAGAATTTCAACCGAGCCAAAAGGAGAAATTTTGAACGATGACGTAAAAAATTTTTTGCGCTGTTTCAGAATTGAATCTGTCTGTAGTTTTAGCAATTTCGGCGTTCAGTTCGTGTTGGTCATGTTTCCAAGTATTGAGTTAACATCAACAGCCACGCCTTTTGTCTCCGCACTCCTCTCTTTAGGATGGGTTGGCAAGCTTCATTGCACTGAACTGGCGCATCACATACATCTCGCACAAACGTTAGCAATGGGGTAAAATTTAAGACTTCAACAGAGTCCATGTCTCCATGAGGCAGTCATTTCTCAAGAGCTAAGAGTCCAGACCCTCAGTACGAAGCAAAATGTAGGACTAGGTGGTGATTTTGACCTGGCTAGATCAAAGCAAATTCAAGTGTTAGAATGGCTCACTCAAAAAATGAAGAAAAAAAATAAATAAATAAATCCGATTAAGAATATTTGAATAACTTTGAGAACCAGTAATTAAAGATGCCCTTCACCCCATTCTACAAATCTTGGGTTGCTTTTGCTATGAAGAATGCACTGGAAATGAAGTCTCCAGATGTGCACAGCTGGCAGAAACACACCCTGAAACAGTCACAGCTGTAATCGCAGCAAAAATATTGACTCACTGCGACTGAATGCAATGCAGGCCACATTTTCCAGGTGTTTTATTTGTAAATAATGTTGAAAACCATGAACTCCTCTTACACTTTACAATTATGCACCATTTTTCTGGAGTTATTCCAAAATAGACATTAAAGTTTTTGGTCGTAAGGTGACAAAATATATATATAAAAAAAACTATAAATACTTTGAAGACATTGTATGTTTGCATCAAACCTGCTAACGATTAGACCTCCAAACTCCAAATCTTATTCATTCTCTCAATCCACCTTAGAGTCCAAATGATTTTTCCTAATGATGGAAAATGTCTGCAGTGAGCTACACACCTAGAGTTAAATCTTCTCTTGTTGCAGGGGAGACTTTTGTTTAAAATGCAACTGAGTGAGTAAACTAATCATCACAAGTCCACAAAAACCCCACAAAGCAATTCATGTTTGCAAGTAGATCGCTTCTTGTTATTCAAGATCAATACTGCTTGTTGCTGTCCCTGAATACTTGCCATCGACCTGGATGTGCAACATAATTCAGACATAATGAGAGCCAGACCTGAGGACATGTCAGCCACTCGAGTGGGCATGACGCCTTAATCTGCTGGATTCTGTCATACTTTGGTGACAAGGACACAAAGAAACATTCAGGCTTTCAGCAGAGATCTACAGGCACTTAGATGGGATGGATTAAATGCACAAGAGCCTCTCAGACCGCAGTCCCAAAAGATTTACTTCAGTTATTATCTCACACATATTCCACCCTGTTATTCGTGTCGCACTTCTCTTTTTTCTTCCCCAAACACAACAGATATCTAATAAAACCCGCCTCCCCGGTCGGCGGTAACTGTTGGTTCTTCCTTTTTCCATTTCCAGATCTTGTTTAGAAAGGACTTCTTTCATCTGCGAAGCATCAAAATGCACAGCTGCTACATAAAATGACAGATAGAGTGGCAGATTCATGGCTTTAAAGTATGCTAGAGGAAAAAAACAAAACAAATGTTTCCCTGCAGTGTAACATGAGCACTTCATTTTGATGTCAGGGATCTGACCACTGTTTCCTGTCACTATCCCGTTAAACTAAATGAATCGAATAAAAAATACAATAAAAATATACACTCTACTAAGCAATGACTACATGTTCCTATGTACTCACATCTTAATGGTGTCAGAATTAAAATATATCAACTATTGTTACGTCAAAGATGTGATATCTTTCCATCAACACGAAACAGACAGTGAAGTAAATCTACTGGAATCATTTGAAAAAGAAAATAATGACAGAAACTGATTTCCACAATGATAAATGATTTCCATTTCTCACATAATTCATATATACTCTAACACAAGACGATGTAATTACAGAGGCCAGGAGGCCAACAAAGAGTTGGCTGATGCTTTTTGTCTCAAACCACCTGCAAATGTCTCATTCCAGCAAGATTTGAAATCCTAATCTGTCTGTCGGCGCATCAGGCTTTCACTGCGTGGTTCATCCTACATGCATTTTGACCGGAAATGTTTACACTCTGGTCAGATTCTTGGGTAAGACAGAATAAGAGCATTCCTAAAAAATATGGTTGTTAGTTTTCAGTTTTCACACAAGGGAACCGAAGGAAAAAATGTCAGGCTATAAAATTAAAGCACATAATGAGCAGTTTTTTAAGGTTATGCCTGAAAAAATCAAAAAAAAAAAAACACCACCTGAAATGTGCATCATCCGTCAATTGATCAGGTCAATACCTTCCCATTAAATTGGTGGAAAATGGGAGAAAAAAGCAGTTAAATAAAAGAGAAAATATCCAAAGACCTTCAGTATTTTTGAATAGAATATGAATTAATCTAATTGTTAATGTCCATCCATCCATCCATCCATTTTCCTATGGATGGATGGATGGATGGATGGATAACCTTGTCCCACCTCCCAGGGTCAGATTGCCCCTGTCCTTCATGTGCTCACACACAGGACTGCATAAGCATTCAATGATGAGTTATTTTTATTTTACTTCCTACGTTTATATTTTATCACGGCATCCGCTGTGAAAAGCTTTGCATAACCCCTCAGCCGACCCGGCGGCTTTGACCAAACGGATCCGCGTGCAGCCGGCAAGACTTCAAGTGACGTCCAGTTTAAATTATGTCCAGAGTAAGGCGCATCGTGTTCTTTGGATTTTAATGAAATTGAATTCATATTAAAGCAGTCATTGATTTTTCACCCATTTTTGACTAGACTCATACTTCAAAAACAACAAAAAATTGAGCACTAAACATTTTTTCATAATGAATAAAAAATACATGTCCTTTCTGTGCATTCTGAAAACATTTTGTGAGGTAAGAAAGGAAAAAATAAACTTTTAAATGGACAATCAATGAGAAAACTCATGACATGTGAGCGTACTAAGTCAGTTGGCGTTAAACTCGATTGTTGTATAATACTTTACGGGGAAAAATCAGCAATTCATAGATATGGGAATCATGAGTTTTTACTTATGGGGGCATAAGTATGTTTTACAAAATCACTAACGCCAATGTGGAAAACATAGTCACATCAGAAAAAAAAAAAAAAGAAGCCCACTGGAGTTGGTGCTAGATTGACAACATAAACCTTGAAAATCTTTTAAGCTACCTTACAAATCCTTTATAGTCTGCCTCCATGCAGACCTCTGTGGAGTAAATAACGCCCGAGTGTGTTAACAAAAGAGGGGAAGGCAAACATGTGAGGCCTCAGTTGATCATTTAATTTATTCTCCTAAATAGTCCAACTCTGTCCTGGATGTTGCTGGATTTGAATAATTTTGACAGGCTAATAAGCGAGATAACTCTTTAATATGTTTATCTCATTTAAAATTAAATAATAAAAGAAAAAAAAAGGTGGAAAAACACAGTGGAGCAGATTGTAAGACGGGGATTTTTCATCACAAAACAAGAGCAGGTTGTCTGTGTGCCGTGAAGACTTTGTACTGATGAGTTCAGTACAAACTGAACTCATCATTCTTTCCACTTATCTCTCCTTCCACATTCCCTTTTTTTGTTTCCTTTGGGCAACCCACAGTGGATGATATTATAAATTAGCTCCTCATGTATAATGGATCAGCTCTGAGGCTGTGGATTGCTCGCCAGCTTTAAATCGCTTTTCCCCCATTGTGTCCAATGATCCATTGACTGCACTCAGTGAAGAACATTTATAGGGACATGACAAGCTGCAGGAGACAAGAAGTGTTCTTGTCGCCTCAAAGGATGTCTGCATGCTTACGTGACAAAGCAACCTTTTACAGCGATGCAACATACAGTCCAGTCATATTCTCTTGTGTTTCCTCTTTATTTGGTCACAAGTTTGCCTTTAGCTGTTTGAGGTCCATTAACTTCAATTGAAGAGTAATTCCTACTTTTGTAACAGACAAGAGTTTTGCAGGTGAGGTCATTGCCAAAATCACACCTACGATACCCACTGACTTATCATAAACTGTTTATGCACCTTTAAGACAAAGAAAACTACACTAAAAATTGACAATAGGTTTTGTGCAAATTTACAAAATCAATGTCCATAATTTGCTAAAACGTCTGCAATATAAGTTCAGAAACATTGATTTGCAACAAAAGTGTGTTTCATCTGAGGTTAGCTTGGTTTCCTGCTAAGCTAACCTCATCCATGTGCTTTTCTATTATCGTCCAGTTCAGTTATTCCCCCTGTGTTTCCTCTGCCTTGTTTACAGCTGATATTAGCATAAGCTCCAGTCCCAACCAAATGGTCCAGTCTGAACTCAAGATGCCAGAATTGATTTCATTGGATTTATTTTGAGCGGTTCTTAAAAACAGGCAACGAGAATCTATTAAACAGTGTCACTGCTTTTAAATTGTTTTAAACTTGTGTATATGCATTAATTAGTTTTATTTTGTGAGCAGGTTGCTGTGTATTGCAGACGTCTGTCCAGGTCCATCTTGAAAATGAGATCTAGATCTCAATGGGGTTTACCTGGTTAAATAAAGGAAATAAAATAATAATAATAATGCCTTGCTAATTTGATTGTAAGCAGGCCAGCCTAGCAACGACAACTCACACCTGCCACATGTTATCCACTTGAAATGCAAATAAACAACAAGTGGGCCATCAGCTGAGCAGTCAACAGGTCGACTGCTATTCTGTAACGTGACAGATATAATCAAATTACCTAAACTTGGTTATCATTCAAACACGACTAGACGAAAGCTGAAATTTATCTTCTGCAAGATCTTGTCATGAAACGTTGTGTGCTGGTGGTGAGGCAGACGCCGTGAGACCCAGGTAAGAGGAATAATGAGGTTTAATGATGAACAGAACAGCAACAAAAACAGTCCACAAACCCGGCAGCACAGTTGAACGGAAGACTGGAGCTCACACTGGTAGCAACGGGAAGTACGAGTGGACACGAAGGCAGGCAAAGCTGAAGCACGGGAAAACACGCCGACAGCTCAGAGAAACTCGGAATAATTCAGACCACAACTCAGACAAGGACCCGACAAAGACGCAGAGACACAGGTGACATTAAATACACAAGGGGTAATCAGGGAACGAGAAACACCTGGGAGAAATCAAGGGGAGACAGGACAACACGGAGAAACAGAGACACAGAAAACGCGAAATAACTACACAGAAAACACAGAACCTGACAGGCACAGTGAACACTGGACGGACAATCCCCATTCTCTTGGTTTGTATCAAGCTGCTTTGGGTTTTAGCTTGTTGCGCTATCTGCCTGAGAAGGAAATCACTTAATACTCTGATGTATGAGAGACGTAAGGATTCACCGACGACTACAAAACACATGCTGATGAAGTCAGAAGCAAACCAGAACCAACATTCACACCCAGGTTCTGTCTAACAAACAGCCGCAGATCCACCAGCAGAACTGTGGATGCAAAGTCAGCTGTCAGCTCAGTGTGGTCCTTTTTCGTTTTTGATTTATTCAACCAGGATAAAAATCACCTTTATTTATTTATTATGTAGGAAAGTTTACAGTGCTAGATATAAAACAATTAAATACATTTCACTTTAACTTTATTTGTAGGAGTGTCTGCATTTTTTGTTATGTGTTTTCCAGCCACAAAGTATCATTTTATGACACAAACAAGTGTTATGACAACATAGAGCTGTTATAACAATGTTGTACGTACCACATATGACTTAAAAGAAATTTGACTTTGCAATTTAACGCCTTGAAATTGGGCCTCTGTCTCTTTAAGAAGCTCCTGCTCTTTCTGAAACTCCGCCTTCAGGAAGTCATCGCGATATCACTCTTCTATTAACCCTTTAGTGATGTTTCTACCGTTGCTTGTGTTCGAAGGCGGCGCTCGGTCGCAGTGGTTCTTGGAGCAGCGCCCCCGCAGGCGAGGAGGTGAACCAGTTTTTCAAAGGGTTTAGTTCATTTGACACAACGCAGTGTGAAAGCGAACCGCACCAGACAAATGCTGGAGTTTTGGTCCTCAATCAAATCTTGTCTACCTTTACTACTAAAAGATCTCCTTTGTAAGTTCTTCACTAGCTTTTAATCAGGTAGTGAAGGAGTGAAACATTTATTATGCAGGACGTTACCCACCACTGAAATAACCGGTAGGTCAGGGAAGAAGAAGGTCAAGAGGTGGATGGTGACTCTGGAGAAGCTACAGAGATCCAGAGCTCAAGTGGAAGAATAGAAATACTGCTGTTGGCATCACCCTGCAATTTATTATACTGAATTAAAATTAAAATGCACACAGGTGGACTCTTCACTGATTACTTTTGAAGAATTACATTACTACGCACCGGGACCTCAGTTGGATTTTATTTAGGGGTCTTGAAGTGAAAGGGGCTGAACACAAATAAATACATATCACACTTTTTAGATTGTTTCTGTAAAACATTTTGAAAATCATCTAATTTCACTTTCACTTCACAATTATGCACCTAACCATAAATCATAACTGTTTGCGGTTATAATTTTATAAAACGTGGACTTATTGCGCTTTTAATTAAAAAGAAAAACACAAAAAAAACTGCTTAGTATATTTTAGGTTCTAAAAGTTTCCGGGAATGACCACGATGATTATTTCATAGAGAAACCGCATGATTGTTTAGTAATCTGAGATGTGCATCATGCTAAATGGGTGAAGAGTTTAGCTTGGGCCGCAGAGCTTTGTATGTGTACTTAGTAGGGTGCGTTTATATCTTATTAGCCTCAGACAGAGTAATTATTGGTAAAATAAGGGCACAGTCCAGTATAGATTTTTATTACATCGGATTTATCGCTTGTGTTACACTTAGTGGGATGCAAATGGACTATTTTTTTATCCCATAAAACAAGTATTTAGTGCGTGCCTTTAGCACTGTGAGGCATCAGAGTGCGTATTTGCTGACAGCAGCTATTCCCGGCTCAGTAGTAATAGTGCAACAAAGAGAATTTACGCTCACCCTCGGCGAGAATTAACTGAAAATGATGTGCTCCCTGTGCTTTTCCCCCCCACTTTAGAAATTACCCCTGTGGGCTCTGCCCGTACGTGCATATCTCTGCTCCAATAACAACCACAATGCAATATCCAGCTCCACCCTAAACAACAACAACAACAAAAAATCATTGGCAATTCTCTCTGCTAAATCTATTTACGCCGTCCCCTCCGCCAGATTAAATTGGAAGATTACTCTTTAGGCCATACAATTTAGAGAGCGCGCGGCGCTTCCATCACCGCCAGGCTTCGAAATCGATACGTCCATAACGTAGCTTTTTTCTTTTTTCCCCACCTTGCCGCGGGGCACATGCAGCTTTAAAGACCTGCGGGCAGCGCGCAAGCGCGAAAGCATTTATTTGCATTCGTCTCGTGAACGCTTCCTGTTGGGTAAACTCGCGTCTTTGCCGGCGTTTATTTTTACCCGGCCGAATAAATCAAGCCAGCGCGGAACAAAGAGCATCATTTATTTAGAACGGTGATCATAGGAACAGTGAGGTTTAGCTCATTTATCAGACGTTTCCCCTCTGTGAAAAGCTACGTATCTGCAATTTGGATATCACACATAATGCCCTTGGGGGGGGGGGTATTGCTGAGTATGTTTTATTCATGCCTTGCTACCTGAACTCTGGCCCGGCTCAAGCTGGCTCGGGGCGAAGCCGGAGCATGTGAACTATTTACCGCACATTAAGGAGAAGACACCGAGCAGGTCGAGTTATTAAAGCCCACGACGGCGCGCCGCCTCTCTCGCCGTCTGCCCTGATGAACCTGCTGCTGACGGCGGCGAAATTCGACGCGTCCCTCCGTTTGAAAACAGATAAGGATCCAAACCTGCCTCGTGTCTCGACGAGCCGCAGAGTGACACCGACAGCTTCCTCTGACAGAGCTGACAAGGCCAAACAGTCTCTTCTTATCGGCCACTGCCTTTTGTCTTCCTTCTCTCTGGAAGGGAATTTTGTAAATATATAAATATCTCCAGGCCACGGAGATGATCAATTACCTTCTGCTCCCGCTCCACTGAGCTGGAAGGAGAGAAGGTGAGATAACTCGGACTCTGAAGCACAGAAGGCTAACATTTTTCATATTTGGGTGAGACATGATGTGGCGAGTAAGGGAACCTGTCTAATAGAGGTGTAAGTTTACACTAAAAGCTCTGTTTGGGATGTATTATTTTGAACAGCTTAAAAAATAAAACGCCATTCAGCAGGAAACAACTAATGTTAACGGTAGTGACAATAATTCATGAGTGACATTTGCTGTACACTAATGACAGCAATTTAGCCAGATAGTTGGAAGAAGGAATACATTTGTATGCGTTTTCTGGTTTAATATCACTAAAAGTGATTATTTTTATGAACTCCAAAGTGGAGATTTGAGAAAAGTTTGTATGTTGTGTTTGCGTATATACAAGAAAAAACACATTCCAGTTTGCAACAAATAATGTGCCAATATATCGACCTGCTTGTTTTGACATTTCTAATCAATGTCGACTTGTCATCATTTTATTAACTTCGTATTCTAAGACACAGTTTAAAAGTAGTTCAAACAAATGAACCTCCTGGCACCATGTTTAATTCCTAACAGGAAGTTGTGGCTATTTTGAAGCTAAATATGTACTATACCATTCGGTGTACAGGTTGTACTTGAATGCAACATGGAAGTGCAGCTGCTATAAATAAATCCTCCGCTTTTTGGGATGGTTGAATGCTACAGGAAGTTGGACTTGAACCTGTTTTTCTCTGTACCAGAACTAATGTGCGAAGTTCTATGTTGTGCCTTGTAACTATAAAAAGTTCTATATAAAAATGAGAGAAGTACAGACTAAAGTCCAAATCCAGGTGCCTGTAGCGTTCATGCTGCCCCAGATGTCACTCCTACTGACAACACAGGTTTCTCCCATGGTGCGTTCAAGTACCACTCGTACATCGGTCTGCATGTCAAAACAACTCCAAATTGTTTCTTAGCACCTAGTATTATATCTGTCCTTTTCCTAAATTCCTAAAACAAGAACATGACCATTTTTAAGCGGTTCTGCTACGATACAATCCTTCTATACATCTATCGTCTTGCCCACTTATCTTTTTTAGTTTTAGAAATTAGACCAAATTTTTTGTCACTTCCATAGGCCACTTTTTGAAATGCTGGAACATTACCGTATTTTCCGGACTATAAGTCACAGTTTTTTTCATAGTTTGGCCGGGGGTGCGACTTATACTATTTTCACACTAAACCGCTAGAGGGCGCTCTAGGCCTGTGTTGATAATGTGTGTGGAGTTAGCGGAGTTGTTTACAAGCGACACCGAGGTGAAGATTTCATTGCGTTTAGTGATTTGGACACGGATGGTTTGGTAAACTTGTTAGCATGTTATTTATGCTATAGTTATCTGAATAACTTAATATGTTATGTTAACATACCAGGCATGTTCTCAGTGTCATGTAACGTTAGCAAACCGTACAATTATTCAGCCTCTTGTTGCCTCTATTCTATTTTTATTGCCTTTCAAGATGACATGTCTGTTCTTGGTGTTGGATTTTATCAAATAAATTTCCCTCAAAAATGCGACTTATATATGTATTTTTCTTCTTTATTATGCATTTTATGGCTGGTGCGACTTATAGTCTGGGAAATACGGTACAATACAATCAAATTATAGTACACATTTTTATAATTTATCCTTCACTGTTGAATGAAGAAAGAAAAAACATTTTATTGAACCATACAAAAAAGGTATGATAGTATGACTTTGCATAAACTAGTCAGGAGTAGTAAACCACATATAAAGAAAGAAGCAATGAGCTTAGAACCAACTAACGTTTCCTAACAGCATTTTGTGAAAGCAGGTCTGCTGCACCTACATTAGTAGTTTGCTCTCTGTTTTGAACAGCTAAATCTTTGAAAAAGCAGTTAAAAGAGTAAACAGGATTTTATTTTCTGCATACTGGACAGACTCTAATTATCAAGCTTTTATGTGTGATCCATAAACATTACACTTTATGAGCTTTTCTTGCAGATCTCAGCTATGTATACTAAAATAAATTAAAGCTGTACTAACAGCAGCTGAGTTGATGTGAGTTTTCTCCAGCTGCCTGATGGATTCTTCCAGCAGATTTTCATAGATAAGTTTCCAATGTTCAGAAAGTTACAGGTCAGAACTACCTGTACTTGAACTAACAAGTGAAATTTGTATGAATTATTTGAAACTATTCACTACCAAAATAAGAACAAAAATGAAGACCAACAGGAGGATTTGCCCACTTCTTGGTACTTTCAACTTCTCAAGTAACAAAGTACCTTTTAGTAATACCTCACTCTTCTTTAGCCTAAGACTTACACAGTGAATCAGTCATCTTGTAGATGTTCTGATAAGTTTTTTTCTCCAGTCCCAGCGGCAGGCATCCTCCTCACACTGCAGCTGTCCTGCCATCTATCTGTTTCTGTGAATGCAGGTAGAAGCAACTCATTGCCAATCGATTGGTAGTACAGGCAGTATGTCAGCGGGGGACGGCTTTGCTGATACACTTATGTACATCGATGCATTCGCAACCATGTTCAGTACGGTCCAACTACAAACTTTAACAGTCCAAAACGTTAAATAAAACATTATTTTGCTTCTGCCGTTGGACATTTTTTCAGTACAATCAAGTAAACTCACCAACTACCTGATTAGGTGTACATTACCTGGTAACAGCATTGGATACATTACTCTGATATTTTAGCTCATCTTAACAGAACAGCATCTTACTGCAGATTGGTCGGAAAAGCTCGACATTGTTTTTTTCTTTTGTCATTGTGAATCAAAACTCACAAATTGTTTGATTGTCCCGCTGACAGTACTGAACTTAAGGCGGGTTTACATCGTCATGACACAGGTTAGTTTTACCTTAATGGAAATGTTATCGGAGGTCAGTGGAGTACCGTGAGCTCATTGGCATATACAGGAAACCGGTTTGAAGTGCTCATAAAGAGAGGTTCCTCAGGCTACGTTCACACTTAATATGCATTTGTTGTCCGTCGACGGGAGCCGACTGTATCGTCACAAGATCATAACATGACGAAAGCTAGTAAAATAGAAAGCGAAACTAACGGCAGCGGCCTTTTGTGGAGCACTGACTGCAATTTCTGTAGAGAAGTCTGCTTGGATGTGTAGCCAGAGCCGAGAGCGGTGGGATTGTGATGTGATGCGCTTCACTGACAGATTCTTTCATAAGTTAAGAATTGTCATTTTGTCATTGTTAGAGTTTTCAGCCATTGTTTATGTCCAGATTTACGGAGGGATGACGCAGGTGTCACGCCAACTATGTAAAAGTCAGATATAATACAAGATGACCGTTCTGACCGCCAACTAAATCGGATTTATATCTGATTTAGTACCACATGCACATATATTTCTTTTGGGTAACTAACACAAATTGAACTGCTCAGACGAACGTCGCATGTGGGCAAAATAAGCGGATTTGGGTAACATTTGCCTTCTGTGTGATTATAGTCTAAGTGCCAGAATAAATTTTAACCCACCGGGATGAATTGTTGATAGAAAACAAAATGGATTCCTGGTTTCATGTCTGTAATGTCAAATTCTGACTCTGCCATCTAAAATCAGCTGAAAGTCATCAGACCAGGAAGCATTTTTTCCAGTCTGTTGAGTCTCTTTCATCGTATCTAAATTCCTAAATACATTTGAGTTGCTCTCCTCGAGATTTACGACGTTAACAACCAATTCAACAGGTGCGCCTAATAAAGTAGCCGAGTGGTTCACGCTGAATTAACCAGCTTCAGATTTCCTGAAAACCTCTCCATATCTATTCTATGCAAGCTGTTTTTTTTACTCCTCTGCTTATTTTCATATGTAATCTGATGTTTTGGGGGGGTTTTGCACAAGCCTCCAGATCTTAACCTCTCCTCCACACACGTTTTGCTCAGGCCAGATCAACACTGGTTCAGTGTCTGCATCTGATCCACAAGGTAAAAAAAAAAAAAAAACAGTTTGAAAGAACTGCTTTTAACTTGAATACATTGAAAGTGTGGATTCCTGCTGCAGCGATAGAACTGTGGATTTGGGGAAATCGCTTTATAGCATGGATAGTGCTGCTGTTGCACTGCTGCAATATTACAGCTTATTTCCTGTAAGCCGCATTTTCCACAGAGGTTAACAACGCGTCAGAGCCGCGGATGAATTGGTTCGTGTTCTGTCCTGATTTCATGCTCATGCTGAGCTTACCCGCTTTTGAAACAACAAAAAAAGAGCATTTAATCCTATGGAACCTGTGATTTTAGGTCCCCGATTTAAATGTTGTGTATTTTTTTTAACCCCACCTTTTTATATTTTAAGGATGTTTAATGATCATGAGGTCAAAAAAATGTTCCCCATCTTTCAGCAGTAACGTAACATAGGAAGGATCTCGGATCAGGTCATTCCAGAATTATGCCGCTATCAAAAGGAATGCTTAATATGGAGCTGTGTGATCTCTACAGGCTCAGAAGGAGCGTGTGGAACTAATTATTTGTAATTAGCTGGATCCCGTTGAAGGGGTAAACAAAAGAGGCGCGTTTAAGTTGAGCCAACGCTTTCCCAGCTCTGACGAGCTCTGAGAGGCTCTGCCGTTTTTGCTTCTTGCTGGTGTTGACCGGGGAGATTTATTGATTCCAGGAGTTTTATCTCTGCTTTCAGTGAATTTATAGCCGAGACACAGAGTGTTGAGGGACGAGAAAACAAATTAGGACTTGTAAAATAGCTTCTGTGATTGATTTTTTTTTTTTTTTTTTTTTGCCTGGAAAGGAGGCAGTATGTTAAAAACAAAAAAACATATCTTTCTTTAAGCGACAATTTGTTTTACGACCTCATAATAAGGAGCAGCAGAACACACTGAAATTAATTTTAGCCTGGAGGCGGACAGCTGTGCAATATGACAGTCAAAAAACAAGGAAGAAAATGACGTCATTGTGGTAAACTGAGAAAAAAAAACTTTTCTCAGTTTATATGTTTTTATATACATCAGCGACATATCTTAATAATTTGGTTGTTTCCACCGCTCCAAGGATTTATTTACTTTTTGCATCAGGTAGTCAGTGTTGAGAACTGATACCCAGAACTTCACAGAACCAAAAGTGTGATTTAAGGGCCGTTTCAAGTGAATTTTGCGGCCCCCGGACCAAGTTGAAGAATGGTTTAAAAAAAGCCATTTGGTGGAAAAGAATACATTTTTTAAAGCGGGAAATTTTCACTAACAAATAAAAATGTTATTTAGTTTAAATGCTTAAAAGTATATACCTTTTATCATCCATGTCTATGCTTAATTTTAATTTCAGAGTACGTAGGCTCTCTGTGGGATTTTTCTGCTTGACTGCTGCTTCTTCCAGATGGTGCCTAGAGGCTGCACACCTTGGAGGGCGTGGCCACTGACTCTGGTCAGCACACCTGTGATTCATCACCCAATCATCCCGGGGTATATGAGGAGCAGGCGCTTGAACGTTTGCCAGTTATGGTATTCTGCGCCCCTCTGAGCTTGCGCTCTGTGTTTTCTCTAAAATTACTTCAAGTAATTTATCCTTGTTGCCTCTCTCAGGTGTTTTCCTCATGACACCTTGGAAATTCTCCTGTCAAGTCAGAGTTCTGGCTTCCTGGATTTCCGTCCCTCGTGACGCAGTGGATTGTTACCCACTGGTTGCCCGAATCCCTTCTTCGCCACTGCAGATAAATCAGAAACCGTTCCTGGATTCTCAGCTGGCAGTCGGTTCGCTCCTCATTCCTCTGCACCTGAACTTGCCTGTCCGCCCTCCACCGCAGCCCCTACATCATCAAAGAGCTCACTCCTTCAAGATCGCACACACCCTCAGGCAGAAGTTTATCATCTTCTCAATTAAGATCAATCTACTTCTTCCTGAAGTTCCATTTTTCCGACAACCTCAAACTCGCCATGTCTCTCGCACTGCTCTTCAGCGTACAGACGACCCCGGTTGCCAACCCCAAGAACAAGATCCACACATTCTCACTTTGCATCATTGTTGAATTAAACTTTATTCATCTGATCATCTGTTCTCCTGGTTGTGTTCTGTAGGTGGGTAAAGAAACTAAGACAGATCATGACACATACAACCAGACATATTTGACAAGCAGAAGTGGTGCCTTCGGCACAACCAACAAGAATGAGGCAAGTGGTTTCAGGATGGCAAGTGGATCATTTTCCAGACACCAAAAAACATTATTGGCAAAAACTGGCTGGGTGTTTATTTTTTAAGAGCCTTTTTTTTTTTTTTTTTTTTTTTTTTTAATGTTTTGGAAGTACAAAAATGTGCAAAATGTGAGTTTTAGATAACACATCCCCTTTAAGAGCAGACTTTGGAGCATACATTGATTAATTTTTGGCTAAACGGAGCAAGTGCTTCTAAAAAAAGAAACTTTACATTAAACTGAGACGATAAGTACAGCCCTACTTAAAAAAGGCTACAAGGACAAACTTGAACAAAAATCAAAATAGACTTAAGAGAGGCCTACCATTAAAAAATTATCAAGCATATACTAATAGAATGCTGTGTTGCATTTTAGCTATTTTATTATTTATAAAGGAATTTAACTATTTCTGCATGTTTGTGTTTCTAATGTCGCACAATATAAAATGTGCCAATTGTCAATTAATCGACAGAACTCTTGATTACTGAAATAATTATCAGCTCCAGCCTTGCTAGTTATGACTGGAAGACAGGACATTTCCAGCCGGCTATTTCTGTAAATGAAAGCTTGAACAGGTTTTCCTGTTTCATTCCAGCAAATAAAAGGCCTAACATTTCACTGTGGAGACATGGTCGTTGACAAATGTTCCACAAACCGTCACAACACGGAGAGAGCAATTTACCACGCTCCCCAGTCAGTCTAATCTTCAAAGGATGCTGTTATTGTGGGGGGTGGCTTACATCCCTCTCTATCCACACACAAACACACTTTCCCCGGCCCCATCCTGCCACCGAGTGTCAGGTAGTGTTAGATTATAGCTCGCGTCAAGCGAACACCCCTCTGAAATGTTGATGTGCAGGTTTGGCCTCTTTTTTTTTTTTCCTGTTTTTAAAAAGAGCCAAAATAGAAATGATCTGCTCGTCCCCGGGCCCTCGCAGCCTGCCGAGGTGAACCCAGACAGCTCCAGCCTCTGAAGGGATCAAAGTCCAACTCCAGCTGAGCAGACTGCTTGTAGTACTGGGGGGAAGAGCTTTAGCCAATCGTAGGGCGCTGAAACTGCTCAGATTAGATTGTGCTGCGGCGAAAGAGGAGAAATGTCATCAAGGGGGTTCGGGAAAAAAAAAAAAAAGGGAAGAGAAAAGAAATGAGGAGCGAGGAACAAGTGGGATGACAGAGGGAAGGAGGTGGGTGCTGAAGCCGAGAGCAGAACAGAGGCAAACTTGCTCCCCGGCTGGTGCCAACACATTTCATCCCATTGTCTCTCCTTTTTTTTTTTTTTCCCCCTCCTGTTTCTTCCAACATGCTCTGCCAGACACGGTCCACAGCCCAGATGAAGCTCTGGGCCACTAGTTTGGAGGAGATATAGGGCTCCAGCAACGTGCCAGGCCTTTGCGATAACCGACCTTGCCAAAAATCGCCACTGTAATAATAATTTGCTGTCTTTTTGGTTTTTTATGTGGTTTGAGGGAAACAAGGGGCGACCGCTTCCACCGCCGCGCTGACGTTCCACCGCCTGCGAAGGCCAACGAAACAGCCCGACGATAAACAGCGAGAGAGACAGACACACAGGCCTACACCGTTTGCATTCCAAGATTGCTTTTGTTCACGGGTGTTAGGGCCGTGTAATGCAATTTATTTTTGATGAATGGCTGTAAATCTTTTGCTTTTATTCCTTAATCCCCGAAAGCTCAATGCGCAAAGTGTTGCCGCACTAATAAACTCTCTACAAGCAGAGTTTTGGAATTTCATTTCAAACACCTTAACTCCCCCCGGTCCATTTCTGTTTTTTTTTCGGTGCGTGTGTTTGGTTGGACACTTGGCAGGTGCGTGTAAATGACTGTATGTTAAAGTGAAAATGCATGTCAGCTCTGCGGGCTCCTGTGAGCTGGTGATGAATGCAATTAGTTTCACATCGCTAATGCATAAATAATGACTCCCTCCGGAACGCGGCGAGCGTCCTCTGTCAAAATGCTGTCGTACGCAGCTCTGGATCTCTCCCTCTCCCTTGAGCTCTTTCCATTTTATAGGCTAATAGAGGTTGGCGAATGCAAAAGTGAGCCGCAGTTTCTGGAACTGGTGAAAAGACGGCGCCGCTATTATTCTCTGTCAGTCACATTGTTGCGTTTTAATGAAGTAAATACCTTAAATATTGCAATCACATCTATAATGGGATTCGTGGCTTTGTTTATGTCTTAAGTCATTAGCAGCTGGTGAGTAACTGGCAGAAGAATGTGTTGCGATGGGCTTCGTCTAGTTTGCATCAGGACTAAAATTCGTTTGCCAAATCTGCAATGTTTACGATTGTCTAATTTTGTTTCGTATGATTTTAAAAACTAGGATGAGTCAGTAAAAAATTGATGAATTAAAATCATGTCATATTTTAAAGTTACCAATTGCTAGTTGACTATATGTCAGGACTTCTGCTGTCTACAGATGTCAGTAAGTAGATTTCACTGTATGTTAGTGGTGGGATCCGATTAAATTATGACGCTATAAATTTACAAAATAAGCAACATTTTCGATTCAAACACTATAAATGATAGAATAAACCGACATATGAGCTCAGTAATAAAGAAATTAGTTGTTTCTAATGTTATTCAGGTTATCTAAACATCAGATTGTTTTACAAGAACTCATCATTCGTGGAACTTATTTAGAAATGTTGACTCTGGACGCTAACATTAGCGTTAATGCTACATTTTTAGCATTAAGATGCTATTTTATGCTTGATTAGCTTCGTTGATAGGCTAACTCCTTTTAGTACGACTTCAATACAACACTAGTCTTTTCAGCGTACCTCCAGATTGTTTTTGAAGCAAAGATTTACCCCCAGCAGGCCAAGAGAACTAGTTTTGTCGTCCATCGTTGTTTGCGGATGTCCCTTATGCGTCAGATTTAAGGGAAATACGAGGAACATGCAAACATAAAGGTTCCAGTCAGGAAAAACAAATTAGGAATCGTTATTAATTTTAAAAGTCCTAGCCTTACTCTATATACTAAGGACCTGTTCTATAAAGATTCCACATATGGACGAGTAAATGCAGCAGTAATCTGGAAGAATAGTTAGAAATTCCCACAAACACAAAAAGCTTTATCAGAGATACTCAATACTGTGATGAGATTCAAACCACAGGTTTGGGTCCTGGAATGGAAAATACAGACAAATAAAGGATTGGTCTAAACATCCTCATGGTGATTCATGAAGAGACTTTATTCATCACACCCAATGTTCTTTTCACATCCCTAATGAAATAGGGATATGAGACAAATGAAGGGCCTGATCGACAATTATCATTGGTCTCACCTCCTCAGAGGGCCGCCACGGCGCCAACAGCCTCCCGGATAAACACGTCTTAACCGCAAGACGAACGCTTTGTGACGCCTGCAAACTGAGTCCCACCAACTGTTCTCAAAATGTCAGCCGTGTCCCGCAGAGAACGAAGCTCCTGTTGATTGAACACAAAATCAGAAAAACACGCGTCCTCCTGTCTTTTTCTGTTCTCTGGTAAATAATTAATAAAAAAAATAAATAAAAATCCATAGACCACACATGAATGGACGCGTGGCCCTCAGCCCGGCTACCCATCAGCATCGCAAGCTAATTTATCAATGATAAATGTACTGGATTTGAACGCTGACAGGATGATGAATGCCAGGGAAAGTGTGAGTATGCGTCACGCGTGAGGGACTTCGGTGGATGTTGTTTTCTTTTCTGTCAATGTAACTAAATGACAGATCCCGACGTGCGTCTACAAACACAATAGCTTACGTTCCAATTCTGCTGATCAACAATTCCTGACCCTTTCCCTATCTTCCCGCCTGAAGAGTGGAGTGGGATGTGCAGTTTGCCCGGCCGGGAGCCATACGTTGTTCGTCCTTGTATTTCGTAATGTCATTTTTTTTTTTTTTGCCCACTTTATTAGAAGCCACAGTCCAGGTTCATTCTCTCCTTCTCTCCTAATGTGCAACGTCAGCTGCAACTGTGTAGCTCAGTTCACAGTTTAGTGCACAAGATGTTGCCTTGTCAGGACTCCACAGTATTTAAGGGCACGGACAAAAAAAAAATAAAGAAAAAAATGAAAGAACATCATTAATTCTTGTCAACAAAGAGCATGTGCTTCTTATTTTGTCGTTCCGTATACCATATGGGCCAACAAATGGGCTTCACTGTGAGTCTAACAAAGGACCTGGATGCTCTGTGCTTTTCTGATTAGAGTCCAGCTGAACCCGCTTGCTGATTCGGAATCCAATTAAATGGATCAGTGGATTATTTACATTAAGCTTTCCTCCTTCAGAGCTAAATCAAGCTCCAGACCAGTCGATTCATCCTTGTCCAGAAACTTTAGCAGTTCTGTTGTACGGCATCCAGAAGTTGACTGACCCGAGGGAATTAAAGGACCCCCAAATTGACACCTGGCTTTCGGGAACATCTGTAGAGTCAGCGAATGCCTTCGAGTCAGACTGGAACTCTTTAGCAAGGTGTCTTTTTCATTCAGCTTAAATACAAGTTTAGTGTTGAACTTAGTTCAACACTAAAACCAAGTGTTGAATTAATGCTACTTGGAAAGATATTGAGCTTTTTAAGTCACACATGGAGTCAGACATTTTGTTTCAGTTTGTTGGGTTTAAGATTCTTCAGATTGCCACTTTGAACTAGGCCAGTGATGCCCAAAGTCGGTCCTGGAGGGCCGGCATCCTGCATGTTTTAGTTTTCTTCCTGCTTTAACGCACCTGGATCAAATGATGGCTCATTAGAGGCCTTTGTTCTTAAAGGGCCGGTTTTGATAAAACGCACTAAGCTGTTAAAAATATCAATAAATAGCTGTTTGTTTCAGCATTCAATAAGTGGTTCTTAAAATTAAATGACATTGAACATCTTTTCACACTGATCAGGCCCTGATTGTTTTTGTGTTTTTTTGCAATCAAAATCACAGAACTTGTGGTGCCAATTTAGAAATATTTGTAAGGAATCTTTACAATATTTATGCTAATGTATGATGTTAAAATGTGACTTTTTATTAATCGTCGGATGAGTCATGGACCACAACTGAGGCAGCAGTCAATGGTTTTGGCCAATTGCCAGAAAGGTTTCAGTAAAATCAGGAAAAATGTGAGGATCTGTTGATTTTGTATGAATTTTGTGAATATGTGAAAAACTGGAGGGATTTATTGATGTAACTCAGACAATAGAGGGCCACATAAAAACCTACGGCGGGCCAGATTTGGCCCTCGGGCCTCAAGTTTGACACGTGTTTTAAGAAGTTAGCACATGCTGGTGCAGAATTCTTACGATAACCTATTTTCCACGAGAACGACAAACGGTCCGGTAATCGCTAGTCCCCAGCTGTGACCAGCAGTTTTCCAATTTCTCAAATGGATTTGGGTGTGGATTTTCACTAAGTCATTCTGAAACAGGAACCTGTTTTTGCGATGTTAAAAATGGCAAAAAGTTGGTCCCAAGCCTCTGGTCACAAAGCCAGATTGCTAATCCCAAACTATTTGCCTGCAGTCCTTGACTGAAATCACACACAATGGTGTCTGCAAGATGCAACGTTCTCCATTACTCTGGCTTTGATCTAAATTATTCCAGCGGGTCTGGCCGTGTGTTTAGGGGTTCAACGTCCTGCTGGAAGCTGAACCATTCTCAAACTTTGACTGGTTCTCTTCACCAAGAGATCTTCCCATCAACGCCTTCATTTCCCCGTTAGAGAGAAGACTCACCACAGCATGATGATGTTCTTTTAGGGTGACATGCAGTGTCAGTTTTCTAATTCTCGTTGCCTTTTGTGTGTCGGCCAACACTGGAAATAGAGAAACTTCTAATGGTTTCCTTCTTTGCACTCATCGAAGGGTAAGTGGAATCTGTTTGAACTTCCCAATTAAACACCGCTTTGTGTTCGTCTGTCACATAAAGCTGAAGTTTGTGTCTGCGACGTGACGAAATGTGTTAAAGTTCAGGGTGTGCCGTTACTTTTCCAAATCATTCTGTCGCTTCAGTGGGAAAATGTTGTACAAGCACACTCTGCCCCGAGCTTCAACTCTTACATACCTGAAAATTATTTGAAGTGAAGAAGGACAAAAAAAACAAGCAATCAAAGTAAATGTCTTCTGTGTGTTTGCGTTTGTATTTTGCAGACGCGCACGCTGTTCTCACACGAAAGTCAATAATTCAGCTCCTTGGCTTACGTTACTCTGGCAACGGTGTCTAATAAGTGAAAACATTGGAGCGCACATCAGACACAATGTTTTGAAAAGCTTCTCACAAGTTGCTTGCTGGTATGATTTGGATCATGAGGGAGAGAGAAAAAAGAGACTATTTAAAGCTGAACATGTAGTTCTGCTCATCTGAGAACATTATCACACTTAAACAGCAGGGGAAACTTTTACCCTGTCGGTCATTATGTAAGGTTGACATTACTGAAGATGTTGGCACAATAGGTGAGATCTTGTTAATAATGCTAAGTGGGCATTGTTAGACTGCGGGGCTTAAGCCCAACTACGTGTGAATTAGCAAAATACTCGCGGGTTTCCGCTCGGAAGACAAATGCGTGTTGCGAGAAAGACGTCTGAGAGTGGCGTTCACCAGGCGGGTGTCGGACAACGGATAGTTGTGTTCTACATTTGCTTATTTTTTTTTGTGTCAGTCTTCAGAAATGAAACTGCAGTAGAGTCTTGCTCACTGTTGATGCACGTGTTCATGAGCGCTTCGTGAGAGATCCGTTTTCTTCGTGAAGGCCAAACACGTCGCCAACTCCGGTTGGTATGAGGTGCTTCCGGAGGCCGTACGCCCTTCAAGGAGACACATATAAGACTCCTTTTTTTTTTTTCGAAATGAAAAAGTTTCACCGAAAGAGGAAAAACCCACAGAAATAAAGAATTAGGAAAGGATCACGTTTTCAACAAAATGACCTTTCCTTTGAAAGCAGCTTTGCTTGTGAAGGTGACGTCTCATACAGGAGCGAGGAAAAGCTGCGCTTGTTGAAACTTGTATGTCTGACAGGAAAAATGGTTTTCATTCTACAGTTTATTCGTTGTTATATCTTAAAAATCCTTTTCATTATGATGCAGATTGTAAACAAGATTTGTACAGATTGTAAGGTTAAAAAAAAAGAGTTTTACTTTGAAATGTAAATCTAGGATTTTACATCCACTCGTCATTGGCTTGATAGACATTCACTTGTAGCTTTTAATGATCTATTTGAGTTTTTTATTTCAACTTCTGTTTCAGGTTGTGATACTAGTGCAACATATCGTCACCTTCCTAAAATAATGGCCTACGTCATTTTTTTGACAATCACTTTTGCCAAAAAATCGACTTAAGCCATTACTTTAGGAAGGTGACGATATGTAGTTTTGCTTAACGTTAGCTTGATTTATCCAAAGCAAAACCAGTTTTGACATCTGTTAGGGATCGTTGTTCATCATGTTTCAATTATCTGGAATAGATTCTCCTTATGTGACTGCCGTTAGTCCAGTATGGAGAGGTTAACTGTGATAACTGCATAAAGGTCACTTAAATCACAAGCAAAGATAAAATCAAGACTGGAGAGACGGAAACCAAGGTTACGTCCACAAAGCAGGCAAACGCGACCCAGAAGCAACCCATGTCTGATCTGGTCACAGCAGTCTGAATGGCCAGATTTTGATTTTTTTTCACCACCAAAAAAAATAATTTGTGCCACTTCCAAATGTCATGTCGCATTTTATCCGACTTTTTGTGTTACTGAAGAGAAACGTGCATCATAATCCAGCAGAATCCAGACGCGGTAAATCCAGATGTAAACGACGGCTGAAAATCATAACTGTGTTTGGCCGTTCCAACCGGCAACGATCCTAAAGACATTAAAACTGGTTTTGGAGTTGATAAAACGTTTTGTTTCTGGAGACGCTTCAGTCTCGGACCTGTTGAAGAACTATGGGCCAAAACGTGTCTGTGCCAAAAAGCTGCCACATTTAAATGAACCCCACCATTTCCATGTCCATTCAGAATCATGCTAGGAGTTTGTGTATGGTAAGTAAAACCAATTTTTTTATCCTACAGATTGTAAGACAATTATTTATGAAATTAGTAGGTTCCTCTCGCTACTATTTAAACACTGTGTGGATTGGAGAAAATCTACAACATTTATGCCACCAGTTACAGCTTTTGTCGTCAAACATTCATCGCTGAATTGAACAGCATTGAATGGTGCAACTTCATGGAACATCACGGCATATTTCTTTAAGATGCTGCCTGAGGGAAATTAACCTTCTTAGTTGCTATAAAGAAATAAAACTGACCTGGTTCTCTGAGGACAGCAAAAAATAATGGCACTATGACAAAGAGTAAATGCTGCATTAACAATAGATTGCATAATTGTTCTCAGCTGCTGTAAACACAAATGCACCAAGATTCAAAAGCCTAATTAAAGTTGCTCTCAGGGTCACTTTTCTGCTTCAGAACTCTGTAACTAAGAGCACACACTTTTCTTTAGCAACTAATTGCGTCAGACTGTCACATGTTTACATGTTTAGTTATTCACAGCATGAAAGGAAAAGCTGGGCATATAAAAATGAACGAGGCACACTGATTTATCAGCCACTTTTCAAATTCTAAGGGTTTTCCGAGTTAATGAAATGAGGTTTTTTTCCCTTTCATTATTACATCACTGCAAAAAAAAAAAAAAACTCAGTAATTTTAATTAAAACCTCAGAGATAATGCCATGTTTCTCCTAATTATTACTATTCAACACAAAAACGTAATTCCTTATCCTCACCCCAGTAAGACATACAGTTCTATTTCTTAAAGGGATACTTCTCTTTTTTTTTCTTTTAATGAAGAGGTTAAGAGCAGCGAATAACATTGCTGCAGCAGATCAGTCTCATGTTTGACAAATGCTACACAGTTCCTCCTTTAGATTTAAGCTAATGATTAATTAGAGAGTTGGAAAGATCAAAGCGGCTTTCAGCCATCTTAAGGAGAGGGAAAGGTGGCCTTGACTCAAAAGTTTAATGTCTGGGAGGAAAGATCCTCAAAGGAAGAAAGAAGGTACAACTGGTGAGGGAATATTCCTAGCTGTGCTCATTATGCCATTTTCTGTAAATGATTATTATTGGAACCGTTTCCTTCTACTCGGTATTTTAAGTAATTTGTGAATTATATGTCATTTGTGAACGGTTGCTAAGCCATGCTGCTGCAGTGGCCTTGAGCAACCACAACATACACTGAAAAAAATAACTGGATGAACATAAAAAAAAATCACAGAAAGGATTTCCACCTGAGTACCTTCACACAACTTAATTAAGTTGATCATGAAAATTAAGTTAGCTCAACAAACATACTTCATGCCGAAAGAAAGCTATTTAATCTTGTGGAAATCCTCTCCATGATTGAATTACATTAATTGAAAGACTTTTTTAAAGTGCTATTCAATTAAGTGTTTTAAGATGGCACTGGGTGAAAGGGTAGAAAGAACACTCAACAATTAGAAAAGATACAACAGAACTGTATTTTCTTTTTACACGGCACAAAAAACAGCCGAGTTGGACATTGAAAAAAACAACAAAAGGTTAAAGTTCTGTTTTTCCAGCCAAAACTGGGCTGTGTTGATCACCGTTTAGCATAGAAATCAAATTCCTAACAACATAAAAAGTGTCTGTAAATTTGCTCTTCATCTTTGAGAACTGTTACAATTGAAATCTTGTTTTCGACTGCAGTCTTTAAAGGCTGGTTTTCCCTATGAAACTTTCCTCAAGTTTGGAAAACCATGTAGCCAGCTTCTCAGCGGGAGAGTTGTGTTTTGAGAACTTGTGCTTTGTTGGATAGTTTGTTTCCATCCAATTTCAGAACAATTTTCTGCAGAACTTCAAATGTAAACTTGACCTCCTGAGGGTAGCTCAAGTTTAGTGCATAGATAAGACCCAGCAACATCGCCACTGCAAAAGATACATTGCCCAAGTTGTTCATCACTTCCACCCCTTCCAGGACAATCCCAACATCCACATGGGCGTCACCAGGCTCTGCACCCTCTGGTCGAATGACGAAGATCCCAAACACAGTCTCGGCGATGGCCATTTGTGCACCTTGATCGACGTCCTATGAGAGTTAGGGTGCGGTATTGGGGGGGAGAGATTTCACATCTCATTAAATAATTAACATTAAAATTGTTTGGGTGACTCATGGTAAAATACTTTCAACAACTAGGGTCCACCAAGGACCTGTCTGTTAATTGTGATTACAGTGTTAAGATTTTCCATTTAGAAAATGCACCGTATTTTCTGCACCATAAGGTGTACCTAAAAGCTTTACATTTTCACAAAACTCGGCCGTGCGCCTTATGATCCGGTGCGCCTCATGGTGCGGAAAATACCGTATACTGTCATTACATGGAAAAACAAGAAGACGGGGTGAATCCCAAACAGGCCCCATATTCTGTGACCTGTTCCCCTCAATTGAAATGACAGTCTGAGGATCCACCACACAGACTGTCATTCCAAACCAGTCATACTTATGGACAAGTACAAAGCCCTAACTCTGTACACAAACCAAACATCTTATACATGCAGAACCTGTCTCGTTTTCTGGATGGAGGAAATGCCATGACAGTGTGTGGTGCAGTTATTTCTGAACAGTGATGGCATAGTTACTTTGAAAAAGTAACTTTAATTGGATTACTGATTACTCCTTGAAAAAGTAACTTAGTTAGATTACTGACTACTTTATTTGGAAAGTAACTAAGTTACATTAAAAGTAACTTTTTAGTTACTATTAGCAGCTGCTAACAACAACGCTCCACCACCTGTGAAAGTTACATTGATCTTTGCCAAAACTTAACTGTAAGCTATTTTATAAAGGTAACATCAACAATGTGTCTCCACTTTTAAGGT
>CAEFZX010022058.1:0-56168 GCA_903066825.1 Alfaro cultratus | reverse complement strand
ACAAACCATTTTAGATAATATTTCAAAAAAACGTACTTAAATCATGGCTAATTTTTGTCCCATTTATAATTAATAAAAAACTATAACACCACCAAAAAAAAAAAAAAAAAAAAAAAAAAAACAGAAAGAGAAGGAAAAGAGACAACAGGGAGATTGAAAGACAGAAAGATGACACTGAAAAGTTCCACATGTTAAATAAGGTTTTTTATGAGCAAAAACACTATAATTATAATAAGAAGGATAATAACCATCACCATTAATCCCTTACCAACTACTCACATACCAACAACTATTTTGCCTCCGGCTATTCTAACACATTTAATAAATTCAAGGTTGAAAATATTCAGTGCTAGCTGCATTTATTGGCACCACTGGGGAAAGTGTGCATTACAATCATATTCTATTGCAGCTGCATGATTTCACACAGAGAAATTTAGAAAGGTTCGACCTTTTTTAAGTAGGAAAAAGGATTCAATGTTAAGATGTTTTAAAACCATCGCACTGCTATAAGTGCGATGGTTTTAAAGGAAATCACTGGTGTCACAGTTGTTCCTCCTGCCAGAAAGTCATCTCCTTATCACTTCACAAGGTTGGACCATATGGTGAGCGAAGCATTTGACCGTCCCTCTTTGCAGATGTCCATGAAAGAAGGTTGATTTTGTGCCAAATGAAGAATTTCCACTTTGATTTGTTCGTATGTTTGGATCATTATCCTGCTGCTAGATCCAGTGACGACCCATTTCCTGTTTACTGGTGCAGAGTCACACCCAGAATGTTTATGTTGCTGTGCACTCTAACAAAGATTCTAGAGAACAGTCTCCACCATATTCAACTGTGAGCTTAATGTGACTTTTTACATTTTCATCATTTGTCTTAGTTTAATATTCCCTCCTGAAGAGTTAGATGTAACCTTTTGACAGCAAAGTCCCATTTGATCAAAAGTGTCAGTTCCAGTTAAACTCCCAGAAGAATTTATCAAGCTCAACATATTTATTTTTGTGATGTTAAAAGTTTTTGATTTGCTTTCTAAAGTACCTATAGCATCCCAGATCAGCTATAGGTGATTTCCCACATATCCAGACCCATTCAATAAATTTGAATATTAATGAATACACTATTCATTAAGCTCCACAGATTTACTTTTGTGACAGTAGGACAGAAAATATATTCTTTTCAGCATTAATTCGGTATTACTGGTTGGATGTAGATAGCATGTCAAGGTTCTTATGATAAGGATGTGATGCTTTGTGGCAGTGAGCTTGAGGATATTTTTAATCCCCATACTTCAAATATAAAAATAAATATGGTTTCTCATCCAGCCTAAAAGATACTCAAATTAAAAGTTAAAAGTTCTAACTTCTTCTTGACACTTTTAGCATCTTACATCTGCCTTTTTTAGTGAACTGGTTGTCGACATGAGTTGGAATTTTACTAAGTCAGGTTGCGAACCCGACACACAACCCTCCTGCTTCTACTTCCATGCTTGGGAAAGGCATTGGCGGAGATGAACTGCGCCAAGTGTGATTGACTGGATCCATTTGAGCCCTGGAACCAACTGTGTCTAATTTAATATTGAAGTCACATTGCATGAGTCTGAAGTGGAGAGCACTGATGCACCATTACACATTCATAATGCAATTCATCATCCAGGTGCATGCTAAACCCAACTGATTACATCCCATTATTCAAATCTAATGGTTCCTTATTAGAGTGGCAGGATGATGCACCAGCCTTGGCACTTGCGAACGGCTAACTCAGACATTCGAGACCTTTTCTAACACCAGCTCCTCATAACTGCTCACCTGCAAATGAGAACAGAGATGGAATTCACACAGTGCAAAATTACCACTTGCCGATACTTCCTTGAACAATCTGTTAATTAAAACTGATTGCTAGCCAACATCTTTAAACAATGGAAGGTGATAAAACAGCAGGGGTATCTTTGATGTTTCTCAAAGCACCAAAAGTCAGTTACAAAGACATTGGCTATTCTTTGCACGGCCCATGTTTACTGACAAAAGTTAGCCGAGTGTCCCCCTCCTGCTGAGCTGAATGGGATAGTGTGGGCCATTGTCTGAATATGAATTATTTGATGAGCAATTAGTCACATGGTTTGGAGCCAAAGGTTACCTTCAGAAGAGGAGCAGCTCACTAGTTCTCACCAACTCCTAATTTGCATCCCTATTTGCATTCCCTCCTTCCCCTGCAAAGTGTTGGCCGCGGGGAGGATTTAGGTAAAGAACAACATCAATATTGAATGGCAGTGATAAAACAGGCAATGAGAAGTGCTGAAAAAAGCGACAAGACTGTTGGCACATATACATATCATTGTGGAGTGCAGCAGTGTCTTTGAGCTCTGTAAAACACCTTTGGAAAGAAGGAAATGTTGGGAGACAAAACAGATGGTGGCTGCCACGACAGGAGGCGCTGACTTGACTGCTTTGGGACAAAATAAATGTCTGTATCTGCAACCCAGGTGCTTGTATGTGTGTGCATGTACAATAGGTGAGCATGAGCAAAATGGAGTCGGTTGGCATATCGCAATTAAGCTACTTTGACATCATTTAATCTTCCCAACTTAGTCCAAATCCAATTCTCTTCTTGATTTTAATCTCTTTTAATTAAATACTTAAAGCTTACATATTCATCATGCTGGAGGGGCGAAACACCGAGTCATGCCAGATACACTGAACAGAAAGAAAAAATAAATAAAACCAAGTGGGAATAAAGACAAAGGAGACTCTAATACTCCATGGAACTGAGAAAAAAAACTTGACAATTACCACTAATTGAAGTCATTATTGCTCCCATTCTCTGCATCAATATTGTGATTCATATCAAGGGCCATCAGGGCCTGCCACTGCCATCCCAATTATTTTTCTAATGGAAGCTATTACTCAACACCATAGCAACTGGGCAGGGCTATGCAGCCATTGTTTTAAACAATGCTAATTGTAATATAGTACTGCTATGCATCCCAACAAAAAGTCAAAAGGAGAGAGTGTCTGCCTGTGGGTTGAGTGACCGATCAAAAGCTGCAGTGAAAAAAGGATTTCAAATGGGAGAGGGAGAGAGAAAAGAAGTGGTTAAAAGTTTGCGTGTGAAATGATGCCAGAAAAACTAATTAGATGTCCATTTGTACTTTGCTCCCGTTTCTCTTGACAGCTGTCTCCCCTTCAAAGGAAATTAGCTGCAGTGGCATAGCAGCACAGCTCAAAGAAAAGTCACAAAGGAAACTAAAATATTAACAAGCATTTACGGCTGTTTCAATCGGGTTGACTGATTTCCGCGGCTGCCTGCTGAGAGATGCCACCCAGAAACACCTGCTGGCTGGCGGTGGATGGAGATGATGCAGGCTCTAACCACAAAATTCTAGCGGGGAGTTAGGAAGTGAGGGTTTGGATATAATAAAACAGCTGGGGAGGGCTGGACGAAATATACGAGAGATGACGCATTCCTCCACTTCTGCTCATAACGCAGCTGGGTACGGCACTTTAGTTTGACTGTAGGTTTTATAGGATCTCATTCATATGAAGGCCGCGAGCCTGTGCCTCTGATCTGCAGAGCAGTGCACAATCTGGGAAGAAAATGTGAGGCAGGGGTGGGGATGTGGGTGGATGGGCGAATCAACCCCCGTGACAGAGGTATTAATCTCAGCCCCATTAAAATGTGTGCCCATAATAAAATACTCCGCAAGCACAGCCTCATATTAAAGGAGAATGCCTCAAGCAATCGATGTTGTGGTACTGCACTGACGGCTATGATCAACTGATAAAATACTATGAACTTTTTCACCTTTTGTCATGTAATAACTACAAACTTCAAGGTGTTTTAGTAGGATTTTCTGTGATAGATCAACAGCACGTGATGGAAGGTGTTCTGCTCATGCCTACATGCATAATTTTAGGTTGAATGAAAAAAAAATACTGCAAAAACCATAAAGAAAAAAAATGTTAGGTTAAGCATAATAGTGGTTACTTAATGCTTAAGGAATATTTATTTATTTATTTATTTATTTATTTTATCAATGGAGTCACTTACAGGGCAACACAACGGCTCACCAAAGTTTTCAAATTTCATTTGTAGAAGAAATTGAAAACTATTATTTTCTTATGTCCTGTTTTTGGCCTACTTTGTTTTGTCTATCACATAAAACCCCAGTAAAATATATTGCACTTCTTTGCTTTAAAGTGACAAGATGTGAAAAAGTTCACTGCTAAATCAAGAGGGGCAACACAAAGAGGCAATTCTCTTTCCAGCCAAGCGAGGGCAATATTTCACAGTATTTAGTCTTCTGCCCCACAACCACACGCCTGGGTGAATAGGAACCTTTATTTATAAGGTTAACAGACATACGAGAGAGGTCATCATTTTGAAATGCATAAACAAATAAATGAATAATAGGCTCACAATTTTATATGACAAGGCAGTGCAGGGTCCCAGCCTAATGGTCCTGCAAGAGGCTGACTTATAAGCAAAGAAAGAGAGGGAGAGGATGGAAGAGGATTGAAACAGAGAGGGGATGGGCGGCTGTAAGGGGCTTTATCGAGTTAAAGGAGGGGGGCACATGGAAGGCAGCCAGGTGGACTGCTGGCTCACCCTTACTCACAGTAAATTCCAGAAACTATCTCCCTGATTCAGGGTTAGCAGGCTGAGTTACCACATTGGTGTGCACCTATTGCTCCATGTCCATGTCTCTAAGGGCGGAGCGAGGTGAAGACTGAACAGAACAGACAAGCAGGATAGGAGATGAACTGTCTCCGTTTGCCCCAAACAAGCTCCCCTGTATCCTTGAATCAGCTGGAGTCGCTGTCACCCCATTCATTATCTGTCATTATCTTTCAATTGGAGACGGGCCAGGAGCCTGTGTTTTCTTTGCATGCCGGCCACGGACTTACAAGGAAATCGATGCGGGGGGGATGGGGGGAGACTACAGTGCCTAACCCCTTATGTTGTTGCTGCTTTAATTAAAACAATAACAATAGCTCATGGATTCCACTCATATGGGGTCCGCTGGCAACCATTCCATCTCTTCCCATCTGGATGTACATTTTTTTCTCCTCTATCCTGGGAGTCTGAGAGGCGAGCCTGTTTCCACAGTATCTATGCAAATGAAGTTTGCGGTGTTTACGTGTGTGTGTGTGTGTGTGTGTGTGCGCGTGTGGGTGTGTGTGTGTGAGAGTAGAAACACTTGCTGTAGGTTAATCACAGAGTTTTGCGGTGCACTGACTCCATGAAATAGCTGACTTTGAGGTTCTTCTCTCCTGTAACTCCCTCTGTAGACCTCTCCCTCTTTCTCTTCCCAGTCTAAAATTATCACTTGATCTTTCTCTGGGAGAAAGAAGTCTGCCAATCATAAAAAAGAAATAATAAAATGCAAAGAAAGAAATTCTCCCTTTATAAATAATACATAATCCCTTTACAAATCTTGCTGTCGTGTCTCTCATTACCTCTGTTCAGTTGACATCTCCTGTCCTGTTTTTCTCCCCTACTCTCATCCCTCTCTTTAAGTGCATTTCACCTCATTTATTCTCACTGCTCTCCTCTCTTGCTGCCTTTGTGTCTAATCTCATTCTCACATCTGTCTTCTGTTTTTATTTTAATCCATAGTCTCTCACTCTGCCTGATCTAATCCTTGATTTCTCCTGCCGTTATCATCCTTCCTCTTTTCTTCCTGTCATCTTTCCTCCTCATTGCCTTTATCTCTTATTGCATCGCTCATCATGCATCTTCCTCATTAGAGCTGTCCTAAAGGTCTCCTTTCCTCCTTTTTTCTTCTAAGTCTCAAGAGAAGTGTTGCAAGCCATTCTCCTCTGTTCCTGGTTTCTTCTTCTTTTCTGATGCAGTTTTTCCTGCCCATAAAATCGCTTCCTTTCAGCCTGCAATGTGCTTTCATTTCCCTTGCAATCTCTCTCATTTTGTCTCTTTTTGTGACTCAGTGGGAGTCTTTTCCTGTCTCTCTTTCTGTTCTCTGCTAGTTCTACCTTGCGCACTTTCCTTCGATAAAGTGATTTGTTCTGCAGCTCAAGTCTGCAGGATAATCGTGCTGCTTTTCTAGCGGAAAAGAGGAGGTAAGGCCATGATGCGGGTAGGGGGATGTTGGATGGGCAAAGGACTATATGGGACAAAAGGACAAAGCATATGAATGGAGTAAATAGTTATTTTTTGCAATTTTGCTCTCCTTGTGATATAGATTCCTTTATTTGGCTTTTGTAATAGCCCAGGTTTTTCCTTGCATTTCATGCAGCTTAAAATTCTTCACTTTACAACCACAAATATTATTGTATTTTAATGGAATTTGAAAAGAAAGACCTTCACAAAATTCAGCATGAATGCAAAATTACGTTGGGTCAATGCTTTCTAGAACAACCTGTCGCTGCAATTATTTCTGTGCACATCTGGTGACAAGCATTTCTGCTATATTTTCCATGTGCAGTCAGATCGGATGAAGGCCGATCATGATTCTCTTGAGAGACATTCTTCCCATTACAGAAAATCAGGATGCTTGTTTTCCACCACACATAGCTTTTGCATGCAAGCAAAAAGTTAACTTTTGGTCTCATCTAATCGGATAACATTCGACCTCCTTCTGCTCCAGAGTTACCATGGATGAATTATGTGATATTGATTCATACCCCAGTCCTCACTTTATGTTTTCCATAACTTCATCCCTGACTTGCGTAGTAGGCTCCCTGGTTTTTATGGTCCTGTTTGTTCACCAGTGTTGATTGAAAAACCTCTAAAGCCTTCAAAGAACAGCTGAATTTATACTGAGAATAAATTACATACAGGAAAACTGTATGGATTAGGTCAGGGGTCTCAAATCCCCCCCGGTTAATTGGTACTAACCACCACAGAAACAACTTACAATATCTCTGACTTGTCCTACCGGAACAAGTCAGAGTTGGGCCGGGGGGCGGGGCTAATACAATTTACAGTCAGTCTACAGTTAACTCAAACCTTGTGAATAATGTCAGAGTTGCTACCTGTAACTAGTCCGGCTCTATAGCTGGGCTGGCGGGTCTGAATTGCTGCCAACAAAAAATTCCTGTTCATCTCCAAGACGAGGAACAAAATATGTGTCCAGTTTTTGGCTTTTCCTTGCTCTCTTTTTACCATCCTTTTCACCTTGTCGCTCCATGGAGCTCCACTCAGGTTAACTTAGTCCGTAAAAATGCTCTAGCTAGTTTCCCATCTGTTGCCAAGTGACTGATGATGACGTTGGTGGACAGCTGGTGACAAGCTTTACCCAGAATACACTTGGAGACAATACGGACCATCCACTTGTAATTTTGTGTGTCATAAAGTTAAATGTTAGAGTGAAAGTAAAGCCAGTCATGCATAACAACATTTTATTCAATAATTTACACCCTCTATGTCACTAAAATTAGTCGGTCTTGTAAAGTTTTTAGCAACCATGAGTCAACAATGACTGGGGCAGCCTACGATATAAACTACTGGCGCACCATACTTTATAATCCTATATACACCATTACTCAACAAGAGCGGCCCGCTTCTCCAGCTCTCATCAGAGGTGATAAAGGCTTGGATCCCGGAAGTCATATTCTGCCCTCCATCGGGGCCAGAATATGACCGCCATTCCCACCCTGTCTGTTTTATTTAATATTTGAATCTGAGCAAAGTATACTTTGGAAAATGTCCAGATTTTCTATGTTGCATCTGTCTATCGCTCACTTGTAGGGCCTGACTCCTGTGTTTCCACATGATTCGTATCCACTAAAAACACCCCAGCAAGCTAGCAAAATTGGTAAAAAACAAATGTCTCTGGAAATTTTCTTTGCAAAGGGAAAAAGGTCCAGTGAAGAGACAAAAAAGAGTCTACAACTTCCAAGAACGAAAGCTACATTTAACCGACAATACCTGGAGACCTACTTAAAATATGAAGTTATCACGACAGGTGATTTCCATGCACCAAGCCTAATCTGCATAATATGTGGTTACCAGCTTTCTAATGAGGCAATGAAGCCTTCTAAACTGCCCTAGATGGGACAGTCTAGTTACAGAGAAACAGGCACAGGGATTCCACTGATTCAGGACTGTGGTGAGTTGTATTTTTCATGCCCTTTATGTTTGTTGTTGTTGTATATCTTATTTTACAGCCATGCTTAAATGCTGCTAAAGTGATCAGAGAATAGAGCTATTACTCGTGTTATGTTGTTGGTGTGATGTTACAGGGACACTGCTAATAAAGTTGCGAGTACACATTGGATTTATTACGATATTTTAAGAATACCCCAGTTTTTATGCCAGTCATATCATTTTATTTTAGTTTGTTTATCTGCCACACCTTGAAGGCCAGTATGTGAAAATCTTGCCTGGCATTAAACTAGTCCATGTTTAAACAATGGTCCAAAACCATTAAGTTAGGTGACGTCTAGAGGCGATGGGTTGAAAGGTTTTCATCCAGGTGGTGGTGGCTGAACTCAAATGCACTATTTTGTTTTGGTAAATCACATAAAATCCCCAAAACATCCATGAAAGTTTTTTGTTAAAACTGAAAACAGCACTAGACTCCACCTATATTTTTAAATGTAAATTTTCTCATAATCAGATTAAGATTTCACTGTCATCTGTCATCAGTTGTCTTATTCTCATCATACATACCCTTAATGTCTAGAATCTTGACACTTCATTTCCACACATCTCTCAGTTTGACCTTCATATCTTTATATCTTATCTGCCCTTTGGCATATTGCAATCACCTTGCTTCTCTCTTGTCCCAGACCTCTCTTCCATCAGCTGCTCGGTTTCCTTTTTGTACCCCTTCTTTTCCTTTCTGGACAGAGCTGGTTAGCCTTGTCTACTTTGCAGCATTTTATGGTCGACGTCTGTCACAGCCCCAACAATCCTGCGACAAAAGCCGCCACACAATACCCTCTACACCAGAACAGCAGCTTAAAGGAAATTTACAGGGCTATTACACATCTGCAACGACACAGGAGATTCACAGCAGCCAAAAGAGCTGGTCTTAACATTATTTAAAAGAGAAAAAAATAAACCAGAGGATAGTAAAACATAATTGGAAGATGTCTGTGAGAAAATACTGTGAATATTGTTTAAAACCAAATATTTATTAAATGTGTGTAAGCAGCATAATTTCGAAGCCCAAATAAAAATGCTCTACTGGCATTAATTACATAACCAAGATGACTGCCAAGACACAATCCCCTTTTTATTCTTGTACTCCAACATTCATTGTCACCCGATCCAAAATCCCTCCTTAACATCAGCAGAAACCCCCCACCCCCAAAAAAACAACAAGAAACTGAATTAAAACTTCAGCAAAATGCTACTCTAGTTTCCAATTGAGCAGCAGTAATAAAACCAAAACACCCCTATGGATTAAAAAGATGCATTAATAGACATTTCCCTCCACCTCTGAGTTTTCCGAAGCCTGTGTTCAATCAATTTATGACTCTGCTTCATCTCTTGGCTCCATGCAACTCTCTCTGAGGCCATGTGCCTTGATTTATCTCTGTACCAATCCCCTCCATCTCTGTCTTTATTCTATACACACACTGAATGCACTGTTCTCCATCTCTGTCTCACTTTTTTTTCTTTTTCTGCCTTCAGCCACTCCTTCCCTTCCCATCTTGCATAACACTATCTGACCAAAACTTGCGTTCTTTGTGTCAATTATTAGTTTCTCTGTTGATACATATTGGACTGTTAAGCTCATTCCACATCACTCTTTATTTAACCACCTTTTCTTTTGGTTTGTCTTGAGAGTCAAGCTTCCTTTGATTAGATTTCTCTGATATAAGCTGATAAAATAGACTTAAACCACTTTTTTATCTCTAACTCTGCTTCTTAATTATTTTTGATTAAATTTACATTTAGATCCTTTGGTCCAGCCACTGTATCATTAAATCTTTACTTAAATTAAATCTATACTTTTAGATCAACTCCTCCCAGTTCTTAATATTCACTACTAATTCTGGTTTAATTAATCCTTTTAAACATTTCAAAAGCGATTGAGATTAAGAATGTGGAATTCACTGTCTTCAGCATAATCAAACATGATGCCTAATTATGTTTAGGGATTTTATAACTGTAGGAGCCATATATATATAAATGTTTTTAGAACTTAATACAAAATGTTATTTTGTGTTGTGCTTAGGCTTATTGCGTGGTGCCTTTTCATTGGGTGTTGACTAATTAGTTTATAAAGACGGAAGTACTTGCTTATTATAGAAGTCTGGCACCTTCAGAGTAGCACAGTCTTTTGACCATCATTTTCTATTTGTTTTTGAAATCTGTTTGTTATTTTTATTTTCTTTTAAGTTTATTAAAGACTCAGAGATGACCTGCGGATTCAAGACCTCATTTTTCTTTTTTGAAGAAACGTGTCGAGTACGAAAGAGCTCTAAGGGCCTGACTAGTGAGAGCTAGCCGCACTTACATCAAGTCAAAAGACTGTGCTACTTTGAAGGTGCCAGACTTCTATAATAAGCAAGTACTTCCATCTTTATAAACTAATTAGTCAACACCCAATGAAAACATTTATATATATGGCCCCTACAATAACCATCTGGAAATCAAATTTCAATGCTCCATTAGTGCTCCCAAGTAGTCAGGTAAGTATTGGTAAAATTAATCGGAAAGGAAGTTAGGTGTTTAGTTTTGCTTTCACTTTCAAGCATCTGGCATGCCGAAGTAACTTGGTGCTCACCAGCGAACACAACGCAGCGTAACGTGGAGCATGTGGAATTTTTTTATTTTTTTTGGATGAAATGTACATGGCAGTCTGGTTTATCTGGCTATCAACTTGTTTATGCTACAATAGTCAATTCACATTAAGGCAACACTATTGTGTTTTTTCCCATGGCATTATTTCTTCATATGCCATTGAAAAAAAAGAACTATCTAATACTGGGATGTGGGTGTGCTGGATAATTTTCCAATATTGCATTCCAGACTTGTTTCAGCATTACACAGATAAAAAAAAACTAAAAAAATCCATGTACAATGTACAACAAGGCAAAGTCACTACAGGTGAGTCTGTCGAGCCCTTTCTGAATGGTCACCACATGACACAAAGCCCTGCTGCTGATTTTCTCGACAGTGTTGAAGAAACACTGTCGAGAACCATTTTTTTAAAAATGGTTGAAGGTATATTCATTAGATTTATTATATAACAGATGGCTGATGGACATTATTTTTATTGTAGCATCTCAAGGAGGAGTGAGGCATAATCTGGTTCATAATGTTTAAATGAAGAATAAAGTTCTTAAATATCAAGACAGATGTGCAAAATAAAAAAGATGCAATTCTGTATCAAATAAACTTGCAAAATCAAGCCCCCTAAGAGGTGGACTTGGTTTCACAAGCCTGAACTGAATGCAGCACATCTCATTCAATTTACAACTGTAAATCTGTTGCATGAACTTACGAGTGATGAAGAGTAAGACCAGGACCAGGACGAGGCTGTGCAGAGTCAGCGAGAAAGATCCAGGGAGGAGGCAGCAGAGGCCAGAGCTCCGGACCGGCCTCATTGTGTATTCAGGTCGAAGATGTGTGTTGTGTGTATGTCTGAGCCTGCAAGTGTGAGTGGCTGTGCAGATTTGATCAATGACTCTTCTGTAACCCTGCCTGAACTGCTACAGAGACACGGCTCTGAACACACACTCACTCATGCACTAATGCACTTGGATTTGTTCTCCACTGCAATGCTGCAGACACGTGCGAGGCAGCTCGGCTTTTACTTCAGTGCTGTTAGACACAAGTTGTTTGGGAACGACACTTAAATAAAAGAACTCTTAAAGAAAGAACCCTCTATCAGAGCACTAGCAATGAAACTTGTTTTTGTAGCAAGGACACACAGGACGAGCTTGCAGTCAGAGGCTTATGTGGATTGCAGTTTCTAAGAGCTCTGGGTAACCACAGAGTTAGTATCTTAAATTCTACATCAAAAACCATCAAGAGACAGAGTTAACGTCTCAGTTTCTCAGCAGACTATAGCAACTTGTGCTAGTCTATAAGAAAAAATCATTTAGACAGCTGGAAATGTCTAAAAATGCACATTTCCGATGTGAGAAAGCAATGCAAAAATAGAAAGTTTTTTTTCTTGTGCTAGATCTTCAAATGGCAGTGCAGGGCAATGCTGTTCTCTTTCCAAACAGATGCACTTATGCAACTGACTGAACGAACAACAACCCAATTAACAACGCTGTACCACAGTTTCACACTTTGAGAAACAGATATTCTGAAGAAAAGGAGCTCTAATGATCAGCCGACCCTTAACCACACCAGCAAACGGTCTGCATGTCAACATAGAACCACACTACTCTGTACCTGAAAACATCAAAATCCATGTAATTTAGTTAGATATAGCCCAAAACTGTCTTCCCAAGCAAGTCCAACTTATCTCCGAGGCTGGAAGCAATATGCTACATCACTGAATCCTCAAGCTGATTTCCAAATACACTGTATTCAAATGGATCAAAAAGGAAAGTTTCTATGCTTCTCACCCAGCAAATTAAGTATCAGAAGTCAATGTTCTTCTGAGCTATATACCCAGAGCCAGAGCTCTGGAGAGACTGACTTGCCCACTAAAACTCATCTAGATATATCTAAAGTTAAATAAAACTCCTCAAGTCAAGTGCTGCACTTTAAAGATTGAGAGTGAAAGTACTTGATCTGTTGAATGGCCAAGTCACAAAGGCTTCAGCAAGCTGCTTTAGTTTCAGATATTTCTGTTTGCCATTTGTCCATAACATTATTCACGTGGATGCTGGGCTCTCATCAATACTCTTCCTTGTACACTGCAGCATGAATGGAGAGTGATTTTTCATGGTAATTTCCACTTCTCAGAATAATCATAGGTTATCAGCCTGCATGATCGTGCAGCATCGACCTTTCTAACACTTCCTATGCATCCTGCTCTACCGGCTGCAACAGAACCACTTGCTTGAATCCAGAGACACACTTATTTGCAGGCGCTGATCTGAAACCTGCTGCGTTTAAGGTCGTGGCAGAGCGCCGCTGATTATCAGAACCTGATGTGATCTTCTGGTGAGGCGTGCAGCTCTGTGTGAGTGTATCCATAAGCGAGTAAAACAAAGCGTGACGAGCAGCACCACACACCTCGCTGAGCACTATCTGGTGGAATAAAGTGTGGGCATCATTTTAATATCACTACACACACACGCCTCGCCCTTTTTCTGTGTCCCGCTGTAAACACGATGAGCTCTGATGGCGATGGCCCTGACACCTCGGGCAAAGCAGAAAGTGGCTCATCAGAAGTCTTCTCCACAGTGCTTACTTCATCGGTCAACTGGCTGTCGCAGGGAAAATTGCTCTCAGTTGGTGTGCAACCAGCAGTTTGTGTACGGCCAGTCTGAGGCCTGGTGCAGCACAGATGGAAACTAAATGCATTCACGTGCACAGACTGATCCCTCAATTTGTCTTTAGTTTATCTGTCCTCGCGTCGTCTCTTAGTCCTGCTCCTTCAGTCTGCCTTCTCGCAGCAGCTTGTTAGTTCCCAAAAGTGAGTCCTTGTTTTGTTGCTCTTCATTCCCCGTAATCTACAAAGCCTGTTAAAATCCCAAAGTGCGAACGCCGCCGATCACATCCATCTGTCCCTTTACTGTCCTCCGCTTGTTTATATAAGCTTGGCTTCCCTCCCCCTGCTTAGAAAATGTGCTTTTGTCAGGGTTGGATCAGTGTCTGCATATTTTAAAATTCAAGTTTGTGAAGATTCGAGATGTGCATCTGGGGATGGTGCCGTTGACAATGGGGGTCTTTCAGGTCGAAAAACACTGGCAGAGTGTGTCTGCACGTGAATGTGCTTGACTGTCCAGTGTTGGCTAAAGCAGTGTGTACATTTGTTTGAATGTTTGCCTCTTTCACTGTCTGTTGCCCATTAATGTACCCATGCAGAGTCACAGAAAAACCTCATAGTGCCTCTTTATGTTTAATGAACAGTTTTACGGGTTTTACAGAGCCATGGGAAAATCCATGGCTCTGTACGTTTGCATATTTTGTGTCCAAAACAGAAAAGAAACATGGGCTCAGATTGTCTTCCAAAAGTAGTAATATCCACGAAAACTGCCTTACATTATGTCATAGTACAGATTCAAGATTATCCGAATAAAGGAGACTTCTATAACGTAATACTGTTTTACAAAAAATCCCAACTAAATGTATTCAGGTTTGTGGTTGCCATGTAACAAGATGTGAAAAGTTTAAGGGGTATTAGCATCTTTGCATGGCAGTGTAATTATGCTTAGTAATTTTGTTCGATTAGTTATGCTGATGTTAACATGCCCCATTGAAAGGAATCTGCCCTGAACTTTTATTGTTAGAACCCAGAATTTATTAGGAGCCTAATCAGTCTGTCAGCACATTTTGAACTAACACATCAAGCATAATGCAATTCCTTTGTTCAAGCTGATGCCCACATGTACTATCATTACTTCTATTGACCATAAAACTGGCAATACAAAGCCAATAGCGGGTGCTAACTACACCCGGCTCTTCGTCTTTGACTTTCATTATCCTGTAAACCGAGAACAGCAACACAGTTTTGCTTTTATAATAGCACCTCTGCTTGTCCTTAATCAGTTGATCATAAACTATGTGTTCTAATTTGCTGCAGGCTTTATTTACAAACATTGTCTCCAGTTCAATCGGAAACACCCTGTTCCCTATTATCAAGTCAAATAAAGTCAAATTTATATATCAACAGCTTTTAACAAAATAAGGTCATTGCAGAGTGCTTTATAAAGCAAGAACGAACATAATTACAGACAGAAAGAAAACACATTACAAATCATTGCACAAGTATGTGCACATTGGTATGTCTGCAAAGCCCCAGTGTGGGCAGCCCCCCTGATGGGTGTATTTGTTTTTTGTTGCAATGTGTGTGAAAGCAAAGGAAGATTCCTGATACCCCCCTTCCTCTCTTTACTTTTGGCCTTCCTTTCTCATCGAAATCAAATTTTTAATGGGCTTCATTGGTGCCACCGTGGAATAAGTGTTGCCAAAGCACTTAAGGGGCTTAAGTCAGCAGCGTGCTAAAAATATTAAGCACTCAAACAGTCTTACATGGATCCATGCCTGCTTAAGTATGCTGAGGAGGTCGTGCCGGCATTTAATACCAATGGTATTAAAGCACCCCGACAAGACGATGGAACAGAAATATGAAGCCATACAATGTGTAGCACAACTGGGAGTAGACAGAGAGATGGAGGCTGAGGCATGAGGAGACATGGTGAATGGATACAACAAGGTGAAAGAACAGAATGCAACTGATGATTATGGAAATAAGAGAGAAGACAGAAGACATGCGCAGAAACTGGGGAGAAATAAAAGAAAAAGAAGCTAGCAATGTGGCGGAGGAAAGATACGAGGGAATTGGGCCAAGGTGTGGGAGGTAAGGGTTGATGGGATAGCTGTGAACCAGCAGCAGAGGGCTAATGCAGAGATTCTATCGGGAAGCTTATCCAAGATTAAATTTCTCTTTGTCCTTAAGGCGCTTCTTGGGTTAGCGGAAGTGTTGAATTTATTTCTTATGTCTCCCTTGAGGTTGTTGCGGGCAAGTGGGTTGGGAGCATGCTTGTATGTGTGTATGTGTGATGTGTTAGTGAGTTTGTCAGGAAGGGGGGAGTGTATATGCACATGTGCTGGAGTAGATGTGAATCCTCAGGGTTTATTAGCTGGTAAAGTGAGAAAAGAGGGCATGAGTTTGTGAGAAGTAATAATACATCAAATGAACATCCCCTTGGGGGTGTTCCAGGATAAGTGAACATCTACAGGCAAGATGGGATTTATGCAGACGTGTAAAAACATAGAAATATAGCTTAATATCTGACTTTTGTTTCTTGGCTGATGAATACCGCGCCCAGCAAAAATATTAACTTTTTTCACTTTGTCACCCAACAACCACAAACTTATTTTATTTTTGGAAAGAATTTGACAAAACTTCATTCCAGATGTGCAAAGTGGGTAGAGGCATAGTCCAACTGCTGTTGTAAATGCAATTCTTGGCACTATGAACAAATACTTAAGTAACTCCCTTAATAACAAGCTCCACATACTCCATATGAACAAATATTTAGATACAAATATCAAGAGATCTGTACCTAAATCTATTGATATGAAACTTATGTTTGATTTGCTTGTTGGTTAAGTTGTCCAACAAAACTACTAATGTAGCAGGACTACATTAGTAACCCCCAAAACAGACAATATTCTCAAGGTGATACTTTTGATATTTTGTCCACTGTGAGAGCAGAAGCGAAGATTAACCAATTCAAAAATGTGATTGAATCTGGTTACTTTGAGAAGCATAATAAAAAGAAAAAAAACAAAACAACAACAACAACAAAAAAAACACACAAAAAACAAGTCTTTGTGTAGCTGGTGTCTTGATGAAGCCAAATACAGAAAGTATACTTTTTGGAGGACAGTTTTGTTTGAGACTATGACTGCAGTGACATGCAGTCACAACCATACAGATGCCTAAAAATAACACTGTGAAGAAGTTGCAAATACATTTTCTGTTCATTTTTTTCAAAACAAAACTAAATATCACAAAATGTCTTGATTAAATTCCACATCTTCCATCCCTGCAGCTTAGACAACAATATTACTTGGTGTGGTGTGTGAAAAGACATCTTTCAGCACAGAATGCTAAAAGAAGGAGTTTTCAAATATCTGTTCACATTGATTCAACTTTTATTTAATTTCAAGATGTGGTTTAAACACTTTTTGCAAAACACAAACACAACAGACAACAGAGACAGGGACGCTTGTTCTCTGTGATTTTTACAACCCTATTATGACCAGAATCATATATGGGCCATCTGGATTTATTATGATTTTATGGCTGTGGAACTGTAAAAAAATAATCAAATAAAAGTGCAGTGAGTGAGTGCTTCTGCCCTTTTTCCAAGACAATTTCATCTTCTAGGATCTGGCAGTTATTCAGCACAAATGTCTGTTTTTGATTGCGCAATAACAATTTAAATGGCAAAACCAAAAAAAAAACCCCACCAAAACAAACAAAAAAACAAGTCAAATGGTGTCTGCTCATATGTGATAATAACAAGAAGCTGAGGTTTAAGATCCTGAAAATTAAAAGTAGGATATGAGGAGATCTCACAATATTGAAATGCGATAATATTTCCTGATTAAAGCAAGACTGTCTTGCTAAGACAACACAACACGTCTTTTTTTTTGTTTTTTTGTGGCAGCTTGCTAAAAACATAAAATAAAGCAGTGTTACCTAGACTAACAAGAACTTTACAAAATCTAACAATTTGTACACTCTGATGGCTATTATTGCATTACATTTTTGCAGCCAAATAACTGAAGTTGGCAGATCAGAATTTAGTTTTTTTTTTTAAACAATATAAAGGGTTTTCTTTGGCCTGTACACACAATAGACTCTGGATTGTATTAGTACATCATTCATTTTAAATCTAAATGCTGAGACAAGTCAAACCCAAACTGAAATATTCTCTACTGGTAAGAGACTTTATAAAACCCAGTTCATGATTGGGAAAGCCTTTACTCGTTTTGGTAAGTTCTGTGGAACTTGTGTACCATCTTGTCTTATGAGCTGAATTTACTGTTACACCACTAATTTAAATAAATGTTTTATTGTTGATCTTTAAAGTCTAACTTCAGCGTGGAGAATCACTAAAAGTTGGGATTAACAGCTAGTCAAAGTGGAGAAGTGACTCATACACATGATATTTTCTGCAGTTCCACAACTCTGTCTCCATTGGATCATTTGAGTTTAAATATGGTAGCAGTCTGCTATGGAACAGGGCCCACCTTGATTGCTTGTGAGCGCTGAAAACTAATCTGTTTCTCCAAACTGCAGTTGCATTGCTTTTTGCTGCTGCTAAGGTACTTTCTGCTCACAACAAATCCATTACATATTAAATGAAAAAAATCTACCTATTCCTCTTACTTGATCAGAAAGAATATATAGTTTTTACTAGTTTCTTTGAAGATTTTGTAATTGTTCTCCAAACTTTTTCCTGATCTACTCCCACACTCATTTGCCTGTCTTCAAGTTCATGTTGCAGACTTGAGTTTAATAGCAAACCTAGAGCAATGCACAAGGTAATCCAACTCAGTTATGAACACACTAATTAGAAAAGCCACAGTTCCACGATCTATGGACGCCATCAGGGACTGCATTTTCCGAAGGTACAACTCGAGCTAACCTCTTGCTCCTGGGCAAAGGGATCAATACATCCCCATCATTTAGGTGGCTTTCGAGTGACACCTCCTTTCTTACTTCACACAATTCAGGATTACACAGTTTTGATTTCCTTTATTTTCACAGCTTGTTGACAGCGAAGGACTCTGGCAAATGTCAATATTGCTCTCCACATGACAGGCTAATAAGAATACTAAACAGATATCAGGATTTAATTCAATGCCTCTGAAATCCCAAGGAAGGATGAAAATGCATGTACAAAAGTGTGACATTGGAAATTATGTCTTACCTTTTCTGTGAGTTTTGTGAATACATATATCTGTACATATAAACTTAAATCTCTATATGTTATTTTAAGACTGAAATATGATATTGGTAAGCAGAATAGGACCCTATCCAAAGGTTTTATAGGGCTATGGGGAAAATGCATGAACGTCTCAAAATTCCTTTTAGTTGTTTTATCCTCTCTGTATTTGCCATGCATCTCCTGTGCAGTAAAATGATCAAACTTTTACTTATTCTTCTCCAGCCAGGCACAAAATTGAGCAAGCATTTTAGCTAAGAAATACCAGTCAGCTGTAAGTGAAGATGAAGAATGATATTGATGACTGGTACTAGTGTACATGACAGTGCTAGCTAAAGCTTAGTGCTGTAGAAATAAATGTTTTTCTGTAGTCTAATTTACTCCACTTCTATCTCTTCATAGCAGAGTAATCATTTAGAAAGTAATCCTCTAAATGAAATCAAATCCAAAAGATTTCAGTGAAAATGTCCATGAGGGTGGATAATTATATGGCAAAAATATCCAAAAACGTCTTCCGCTTAAAGTATTTCTGAGATTAGTGTTTTTTAGAATGTGATTTTGATTGTCAAATGTGCATACATAAAAAATATAGAAATACTCAAACTCAACATGTCAGTGTTATTGAGAAAGACAGATAAACTGCTATGATGTGATTCTTTTAAAAGAAAGTGAATGTTTTATATCCCAAAAAATTCCACTGCAAATGTGGAAATATCTTGATTCGAAGATGCATCTCAATATAATAATCAGGGATTCTTGATCGATGCAGGGAGAACAAGTAATCAAGGGCTGGTTAAGGTTAAAAAATAATTTAAAAAATGTAGTATGCCCTCATTTGTTTAATCAAGTGCAAAAATAAAGCTGCACTGTCCATTCTGGAAGCTACAGCCAAACGTTGTTAAAAACTAAAGAAATAAAGATAAAACCTGTGCAACAGCAAGAAATAAGTGTAACTGTTATGGTAATTTTACACCAACTAACGTCCTGTTTACTTTGCCCTTTTGTCAGTGAAGGAAAATAGATTTCAACAAAAAGTTATTAAAAAAAATAAATTAACATTTTATGAAAGCAGATATTTTGGGAAAAAAAGTAGGAACTTAGGAAATAAGGCACATACAGTTTGTAAAGTCTGCCTAGCAAAAAATTCGCAATATGAGAAAATACTACAGTGTTTAGCTCAGATTAGTGTCAAAGGCCATTAGCACCACACTTAAAAGACAGTATTCAACAACGGGGAAATGAGAACAAAACATAGTGAGTTTTTTGAACGCACTGATTTTTACTGAAAAGCAGTAACTTAGTAAATCACACAAGGTTTGTCAAGTCTGTTTGACATAAATCAAATAGCACTAACATCAGCATCCAGTTTACTATCTGGGTTTGATGACTGAAACTCTGAGAAACACTCCAAGTCGGACTATTTCGATGAGAATTGAGGTTTTCTTTTGACTGAAAGAGAAGAGAATCAATAAAACAGAAACATGTTTCAAAATATAAGGATGTAGGGATTGTTCTATTGTGGAAAACAACAAGACCTTGGAGCCATGGTGTTAGTTCTCATCAAAAATTTCTGATGCATGCTCCAAAGTGACAGTGCAGCCCATGAAAAGGCCTCAACTGAACAGAATTGGTAAAGCGGTTTACAAAAAAGAGACCTCTCAGTTTTTCTCTTTAAGCAGAGTGCCATTATTTTCTTAAAATGCTTTGGGTAGTACAAATTATATATTTTATCTTTATGCAACCTTAAAATCTGGAACACAGTAAAAGATGCATTCTGTGGTTTTACATCAAGTTATACCATAATTTCTTGACTGTTGAGCATTCCACTTTATTAAAAAACTGTGGGGGAAAAAAGGTCATAAACAGATAAAACGTCTTGTACTTTTATCTGCTTATGTCGCTTACAAAAAACTAACCAATTACAAAAATGAAATTTACTTTTGTTTATTTTCCAGCTAGCGCTTTTTCCATGAGCTAAATGTGACTGTGTGGTGAAGCTAACTAAAATCGAGCCAACTAACTTTTAGACTTTTAACCAATTAAACTACATTGAAAAAAAGAGAGAAATGATTAAGCAAATCTTATCACTTCAGCTACTGGATGTCACAAACACATGACCTGAACCCAGAAACCGGCAGGAGAGTTAACTTCAAAAAGGTACTTTTGTTTTTCCTTTTTATTATTTAGTGAATTTTTTAACAAATAGACTATATAAGCATATATGCATGTGTGTCGCATTGTGTGGGTCAGATGCACTGTTTTGGGGTGCCATGGGTATCGCAGTTACATGAATTTGATTGTATCTGATTAAATCCTGCAGACTTCATCACCCTTCCTCAGTCTCTTATTTGTATCAATCTCACTGCACTTTTACCTTGCTTTTGAGCTTGTGTTTCCCTCTTCATTGTGCAGCAGTTCAGCCTTTCAAAACCCGATGGTAAAAAAATCGTATATCAGCTGCATCACAGTGTTCAAAGCGTTTGAAAGAAGGTTTTTGTTTGGAAATTACGGTGAATTAACAAAATGGCTGGTCAGTGAGAAGCAGTTCACCTATAGTTTAACTGGAACACATAATGCACATCACTGAGTGGAATAGGAGGATTTGTAGTATTTACTGATGGAAAAATAATTGGGTGCACTTAATTATACCCTGCATTACTCTGCTACAAATTTACTAGCTATTAGATTTGTTTTGTGGACTGGAGAAGCCACAGTTGGATGACACGGTTACTAGAACCAAAACTGCAAGTATGCTGGATAATTAAAGAAAAACCTCAGCCTAAACATTCTTGTTTTTATTTTTTTTATTTAAAACAAATCTAAATAAATGTAAATGTCACTGGACACATTGTAGCATAACAGTAAAAAAACATTGAGAAGCATAAACTTGAATGCATAAATGCTTTGAATCAGTCTCATCAAAATATGAGGTATAAGCCAAGATTTATAGCTTTACTTTATAGTAGAAAGCCAGTACATAAAGTAGCTTTGTGCTTAAAACATGAGACAATACTTTTAACTTTCTTGTTTAAAAATTCTGCCAAAAAACATTGTTGAATCACAGATTGTAGGATTTGGCTTTTTATAGTCTGGTAGTGAATGAGTTAACAGACTTGTCATACAAATCAGACATCCTTTGAGCTGATCCGCTCTCCACATGAAGCCAGCTGTGGTATGAGTGCCTGAGGACTGTCTACAAAAAGTCGGACATCTGACACATGCGCAACCACTAAGAATGCTTAAACTTGCTCCATATGCTGTCAGTTGCAGGTGAATAACATCAAAGAAAAATTTTGAGCAATAAAATTAATGCATTCCATTATGTTGTTATAACAACACCGCCCATACTTATTGGAACATATAAAACAGACATGCAAAAGCCATAAAATAAATGATTTTTTTTGCAGGAGTACAGTAAGTGTGGAAAAATCTAAGTTTTAATTTGACTCACTTATTCAGCATGGAAAAAAGAAGATCCCTCTTAAGAAATAATTGTTTTTATTAAAACCACTGAGGCGACAACTATTGTCACACCTTAAAATTCCTATAAAATAAGCACAGCAGAATTATACTTTACCTTTTTAAGCTAATTGGAATTGAACAGCTTTAACTTATAAGCCATGAATCCCTGTTCCATGAAGTGATGTAGAAGTTAATTTCCATCAGCACTAATGGTCTGGCCTGGAATGGACTCTATGTACAAGGTCACGATGAGTTGCTGCTGAACAACTAGTTGTTTGAAAGGTTGTAGTACCATTAGAAACTTAAATGTGACGTTTTTGAAACACTTCAGGGACTTCAACTTTCTTTGGTGAGAAGCAATTTAGCCACATTGCTTTTCACCATGTGGCCGTTAGATACGGCATTGCCGTTTCTGACTGTAAAGCCCACAGTTAGATATGGTGGTTAACCTGTGATGCTGTGAACCTTGTGAAGTGTGCATGATTAAGAACTCCTTAAAATAGCAAGGGATTGGCGTGCCGTGGTGGCGTAGGGGTTAGCGCGACCCACATTTGGAGGCCTTCAGTCCTCGATGCAGCCGTCGCGGGTTCGACTCCCGGACCCGACGACATTCACCGCATGTCTTCCCCCCTCTCCTTACCCCCTTCCTGTCAGCCTACTATCAAAAAAAAGGGACACTAGAGCCTGCAAAAAAGCCCCCTGGTGGGGAAAAAAAAATAAAAATAAATAAATAGAAGGGATTTAAAATAAAAATCATTCAACAGCATATTGATCCACAACATAACCAAATATTTTAAAAGCAGGCAGCTGTGGTATATGCACTTTTAATGCATAATATTTAAACTCTTCCACTGAGTTGAAACAGAAATTAACTATGAAATCTACTGAAAAATCGTACCAATAAATAACTAAACTGCCAAAGAAAAAAGAATATTCAAACTATAGTTTGAAAAGTAGCAGCGATATTCCAAGAAATGTTCTATCTGAAAGAAAAAGAAAATATAAACTGTCAAGAAAGCCACCACAGACTATTTTAATGGCAGCTACCTCTTAGTTTGAACAGACAAAACAAGAGGTGCACTTGTGTGAAGTTATCACAGCAGTCGCACCGGTTATTGTATGTGAGAAAAATGCTTCAGAAAAGGCGACAGCTCACGCCAGTGCGAATAATAGCTATAACACTTGCATTGAGGAAAGCTACAGCAGGAATCCAGATAGCTGCGGTTTTTCTCATTTGCTCAGATAAAGAGAGCTGCTGGATATAAGGTGTTAGACTTTACAGGCCATCAAGGCGGTAAGGTTTTAACACAGACATGACACTTGCTGCTCTGGGCTCTTGCTGTTTTCTTGGCTGCTCTGTTAAAAAAGAAAAAAGGAAAATAGATATTTGGTTTGAGTAAGAGAATGCATTGCAGGCATATTTTATGCATCGCCATGCAAGTCCTCCCCCCGCGCCCCGCCCCCCTGTTGTGATGGAACTGAATGCTAAACTCAGCCATCCCTTACTCAGTAAGATAAATGCAAACAGTGTTACCTGCCAACTTGAGAACGTACTGTCGAAGCTTCCTAACGAGTGTGTCTGTGTGCGCCGAGAGCTACATACAACACTGCTACCTGCTGGGAGTTACACTCATTATCCATGCGGCATCACACCTCCCAGTGACAGGCTGCAACTCTCTGCTCACTGTTTTCTCTGCCGCTGTGCACGTGTCAGTCTCTCTCTTCTTTCCCTTCCCGGCGCATGTGCTAACATTTTTCTGTCGCCGGAGTGCAATTTTGTTTTGTTCCCTGATGTGAGCCTGACTAATAGTTGTCAGTGTGCCAGATGCGTGTGCCAGTTCCTGTCTCGGCCCTTATTGCTCACTTACACAGCGACTTGCAAAAGTATTCAACCCAGAGAGGTTTTTTCCACATTTTATCACATCAAAACCAAAAACGGTGATGTTGAAGCGGATTCAAAAAAGACATATGGTTTTCAAACATATTAAAATTAATTGCAAATCTAAATCTGAAGTTTGAAATGCATTTGTATTCAGGGATCATTAAACTGACACTTCTAGTAAAATCCTAGTCAACAAATTGCCTTTGGAAGTCACCAAATTGGAAAAAGAATCCATCAGTCTGTAGCACTGATATCTCTGTAAAAACCTTAGAGATTTGTTAGAGAACAGCGAACAAAGAGCATCATGAAGACAAATGAGCACAGCAGACAGGTCGGGGATAAAATTCTGAAAACATTTAAAACTGGATTATGTTATAAAGCAACATCCCAAATGCTCAAGAAGAACTCTAAATCCATCATCTTGAAAATATGGCACAACTGAATGAACTGTGGAAATCACCAGCAGCACAAAAAGTACTTGTCTTCTTTCAGTTTCTACAGTCAGATTAATGTCTTCAAGCAAAACACTATGTGTGATAAAAGCTTATTCTGTGAGCTGCACACACTATCTACTGAAGATTGAGGTTTCATAGTCGAGTGGACCAATTGCCTACATTTCTCATGACGAATTCCTTCATTTCCCACAGTCCAAATGATTAGCAGGAGTTAGTTGTGGCCCTAGCCCAAGTTCTTCTCAACCACACACTTAGAGCAGCTCAAAGTAGTAGTCTGGCTGTTTCGCATCCTAGTGACTAGATGTGCTGACTCTCAACTTCATCAACTCAGTGTCACATGTGAACACCATTTCCTGCTCTAAGTCACATATAGAATGCATCGTAAAGGTTTACTTTTGCACGGACTTGTCTGGCGGATGTTTGCTTTAAATTCACACTGAGTCTGCCTGGACCTCTGCGGAGTGAAGTACGATCAAATATGTAGGGGCCTTTGCCATCCAATAGTCAACCAACCCATAAGATTCCAGCCAAAGCTAACCTGACTGAACTTCAAGCTCCAGATGTGCTAAGCTGGTAGAGACCTGCAGCTGTAGCTATGTGATGTGATATTCAAGGACACACCAGCCTGCTAAGGCCAAAGCCTTTAATGGCTCATTTTTGTGTGCTCTGCAGGGGGGTGGTCAGTACACTGCAGTGAGTCTGTGTAGCTGGAAGCAGGTTGCTGTCGTGGCATACGGTGGTTGATTAGAATTGAGCAGCAATGGGCCACCTTGCTGGAGGGAGCCTTGCCAACTGCCTTGCCCCCATTACGCCAATCCACAAATGCCTAACAATGGAATAATTTCACCCTTGCATGATATAATCTTTCCTTTCACCCAGTGACTCAATGGAACCCTTTATGGCTTTTTATCACATCTCTCTCTTTCTCTCTCTCTCTCTCTCTCTCTCCCTCCATCTCTTTCTGTCTTCCTCGAATGCCCCCCCACCCCAAACCCGCTAACACTAACTGCCTTCGCTGCATTCATTTCCAAACCTTTTCTTGGCCCCTCTTCTCTCACTTCTGACCTTAAAGAGTCTCTTTGCGTCAGAGTCACTCCTTTTACTCTTTCTGCTTCTTTGCCTCCTTCTCTCACTTTCTCTCCCTCTCTCTCTCTGGAGGAAAATCACACACTCATCAGATTGCAGGCTCTGTTCCTGACGAGCAGCCTCGCAAGGAGAATATTAACGAAGCTCCTGAGCCAATTAACACTTAAAGCACATAACAACCTTTTATGCCAGTGGATGCACCTGAGTGCGTGCATGCATTCATGCACAGGCAAAAAGACCAATTCCGTATCTAAACATGTGAACAGAAATACGCAATTCCGCCCAGCATGCCCAATTTTTCGCCAGCTATTTCTAATAAGGTGGTTTATGTACGATAGATAATCACACATATAGAGACGCTGTTCTCCAAGAGTACTCTGGTAGAAGAAGAAAGAGATTTATAGAAGCTAGCAGAAGTAATGAAGACAAGGTGATGCAGACAGTGATGAATAACTCCAAGGAAGAGGAGAAAGCCAGATTTATTTACTGTGGAAAAAGGACTGAAGAAAAGGGGGGAAATCAGCGATAAAGGGCTGCAACCAGATAGCCTCGAGCTAATTTGGAGATTGTGGTTGTAGGTGAGAGTATTCAGACAGACACACACATGCTAGGCTCTGACATGCACCCATCGTGTCTTTGCCCAAGCAACACAATGCATAAAACATGTGTTAGAAAGGGCATTGGTCCTGAACTTTTACACAAAGTCTCAAACGCACACATTTTCTGGACACAAGTAGGGCAGAATCCTCATATGAATAAAACATAGTGAAAGAATGCAGGCTCAGGGAGGGGTGGGGATGAGGGAGATAGGAAGAACAAGTGCGAATGGACAAAAAGTGTATGGTAATGACCCGGATAACGAAAGCCGCCCGCGAGAGGTGGAGAGCAAGAGAGAGGGGTGAGGATGAATGCGATAAAGTCACAGCAAGGAGGGAGGGAGAGAAACTTTCCTCACGGCCCGCCGCCTTTGGATCAAACGGCGTGCAAATGAAAAATGGAGATGAAATAATTAGACAGGGTGACTAGAAGCGCTCATCTAAATATGTAAATGCACTTAATTTTACTTTGATTTGCTCCAGCGCTTCCCTATCACACTCCCACTTTCCTCTTACCATTCTTTCCCTCTTCTCTGTTTCCATTATGCTGTTTTTAGATTTTTCAAAGTGGTTTTTCTTCTTCTCTTCACTCTCCTTCCTCCATCCCCTTCTCCTATAAGGAGAAGGGGATGCTTGCCTTGTTTTATCTGCTCCTCTGGCCTTGTTTTATCTGCTATGTTTCATTGCATATTAGAGAAAAACTATATTTACACATGAGGGTTACATTTTACAGACTCGCAGCAGTGTCTGAGGAGGAAATAGTGTGTTCAATTAGCTCATTCACGCCTGTCTGACTTTTTGATGTGAAGTGCATTTTGCACAAAAATATGCGTGTGTTGTGCATAATTATTTTGTAAAAAATTAACATGTTACCCTGGGCTGAAAAGAAAATCAAAATTTTTTCCCCCTAAATTTTAAGTGTTTTCACCCCTAATAAATGCAACCTTGTGTTTGTTTAAACTCCCTGAGTTAAATACAACCACGTTGTCCTACTTTTCTGAAGGTTGTATCGACATTTGTACACAGGAACTACCAACATGGTCTGTAGAAAACGGTTTGAATAATATACAGGGTTACTCAAGCTTCTAGAATATCCCTCCTAACTACAGCATGAATTGGAAATGTGCATATATTAGGATTCTATTTTCAGATAGAAGCTCATAAGAGTCACATTTTGCCTTTTTGCAAATCCAGTGAACTCTTTCAAGTCTCCAGACTCTCCAGCCTTACAGCTTTGACCGGCCTACCTCATTGTATCATGCTGAATGGAGAAACTCAGTTCCACTTCACACTAAGGGATACCCCATGAGGACATTTTTGCCTCCAAACTCCAATACCAAGCTCAAATCTGATATTTTATTAAGAATAATGGCATATAACCAAACAATTTGTACAACTTGTAATAGTTTTGCACCAGAACATGGCAAACTGGGGTATGACTAAAATGTAACAAACAGTAGATCAATGGCAGATATCGAGATCTTGGTTCTGTAATAGGTTCTGATTCCAGTCATTTAGAAATGCCTTGATCAGAACATCAATACTTGAGATTAGCTTTGTGCATTATCACTGGATTTGTTTTTATGCATAAAGAATTAGGAACAGGTCAAATGTCAAATTTTTGTGAATGCCATGGAAACTTTTCTTTTCTTTTTTTTTTTTTTTACTTTTTAACAGGTTTTAAGCACAAATAGTTTTGATTTTTATGAATTTGAATATCAGGAAAAAATATGCTAACAAGCGCAGCTGAAAATAGGGAGAATTTCATGAAGCAAACACCATAAGTGCATCTACTTGCTGCAAAACCTCTGGACAAATATCTGTCCTACTTACAGATGGGTTCAAGTGATTATCAGGATGCTGTAGAAGGGAACTGGTTTGGTGAAAATCAAATAGCAAGGACACTCATACAGCCCGATCTGTTATATATGTACAATCTGGTTTATCTGCAATCACACACTAATGAGGACATGTAGAGCGATGTCAGGTTCAATACAGTCCCAAAGGACCGCTGCTGTTGGAATGAGCTCAGGATCGAATTTCCCAATTGAAAGACGACCTTAACCACAGCTGCTTTTAACATCTCTACACAAGGCTTCTGCCAAATGTCTTCAGCTGTCGTGCATGTAAAATACACGATGCCTCAAAACCAAGTTCTGCTTAAGCACTTTTAGTTAGAAGGGTATTATTCTACAACCATTATACAGATGAGAGATAACAGATCATTATAAGAGATTTTATTACCTCCTTTAGCAAGGAATACTGCATGGGAGAGCAATTTATCAATGCCAACATAAATGTCTATATTATATGGGAAAAAAAAGAAAATATTGAGAAATTTTAATCTTTATCCAGATTTTAAGGCATGTTTCCTGTTAGATCATGTGTTTATGCAATTTTTAAAGTTTTGGTACAGGTTCATTTCTTTTTTTTTTCTTCAGTAGACAGAATGCAAGCAGAACGTCCTACATGAGCCTACAAGGCACAATATTAAAATGTATTTCCCATGCATATTTAATTATATCGGATAATGAAATCTAATAATTGCTTCTCTTTCAATGAACGCTTTATGAAATAAGCGTTTAAATTGCAGCATTAGCATTTTCCCTCACCATGGTTTCTTTTATTTATTTATTTTGAAATAAAGCTTTCAGTCTCAATATGACAAGAGTAGCTTGAGGCAGAAATGGAAACATCAAAAAATGTGACTTGGTTTTTATGTGTGGTGTGTCTGTGGCGGATTATTAGAGAGTTGACGAACAAAGACAACCGTCCCTCTTAGAGGTAATCTGTCAGATCTCTGATTTAAGTGCTCCACCTCTTGTATCAGTCTATCACTTCTTTCTTCACCTGTGCTCTCTTTTCTTCAGTGCAGCTTGTACCAAACATCTCTCACTGGGATAGTCCCTGCTCCAACAAGGTGACTCTGACAGCACTACCTCTGACTTCACTTCTTACGAATTTCCCTATTGTAAACTCTTGTCAGTATTGTCAGTTTACATTTGTTTCCTTATAAAATAAAAAGCACCTTTTTTTAGGTTGACATCTTGGGAAATGAAATAAATAATTATATTACTTAGACTTTATTTTGCTTGCGAGGCCGTTTCTATATTTCCACATTAAGAATTTTGATCATTGAGTTTTGACTTAACCTTAGTTTATAAGGAAAACTAACTTTAATATTTATGACTAATTCAAAAGCATAAAATTCACTTTAATAGGAAATAAATAACTTTTTAAAGTGGTGTAGTGAGAAATATTTATAGGAAGTTATTATTTTACCTGAAATCAGCAGCTGTCAGGGCAATCTCAGTTTAGAGAAGTTTTTATGGTGAGAGAGAGAATAGCAACTCAGATGCAGTTTAAATGTCTAGAAGAACTCACTCTAAACTTTTCTCAAACTTTTAGCAAACACTACACCTCATCACTTTGGCACCTAATGTTGTCACTATCTTCTCCACTAAAACAGTGTCGTTGTCTCCTCAACTGAACATTTGTGCTCTTATAATAACTCCATGGATAACCTCTGCTTGAGAGAACCAGAAGTTGTGTTGTCCCTCTTGACCCAGAGATCTTTTCTCCACAAAACTTCCTCATGTTCGGGCGTGCCGTGGTGGCGTAGGGGATAGCGCGACCCACATTTGGAGGCCTTGAGTCCTCGACGCGGCCGTCGCGGGTTCGACTCCCAGACCCGTTGACATTTACCGCATGTCTTCCCCCCTCTCCTTACCCCATTCCTGTCAGCCTACTGTCAAAATAAGGGACACTAGAGCCCACAAAAAAAGCCCCCTGGTGGGGAAAAAAAAAAACTTCCTCATATTTATATTGAAAAAAGAAAATCTAACCATTATTAGTTGTTAAATCAACTCAAGCCAATCAAAAGTGTTGTGTGTCAGTGTTACTAGGAAACACACCAAAGCAGTGTGAGATTTTAACAACAATGAAAAAACCTGGATTTCACAAGCAAAGTTTGCTTGGAAAAGGAACATTGAAGACCAGATAATATGAAAAAGAAAATTCTATTATCGATGACTGGAATGTATGAGGAGAAATGCATATAAATTATTGGCATGACACCAACTATTTGTATTAATTCATACAGAAATGTCTGATTTCAAACAGCATGAAGACACAGAAGCTGTGGTTTACAGTTCACTGCCAGCAGGAGATTTGAGATTATGAGTCAGTGTAAAAGATTTATTTAGTTATCTATTTACACAACTGAATTACATTTATCTGTCTAGTTGGACTGGAACTTTTTATTTATTTTTTAAAAAGGTTTTTGTGGTACTAGTGGTCAGTAATAAATGAACAGAAAGCAGGGCAGAGATTGAAGGAGAGTAAAACCTGGGACAACTTTTTTAAAAGGTGAGAGATTTTTAATATAGGACACTTTCTAGCTCAAGCCAACTAAAAATTAGATTCAAGGATTCTTCAAAGATGCCTGAAAGATTTAAAGCTACTCTCCAGGTATGTTTTTGATGAGGGAATAAAATCATAACATGAAAGCTCAAAAAGGTCATTTTACATAGTACCCGCCATTTCACAGTTTCAGATTTTACAAGGTCATAAGCTTTCATTTTGGGGTTGATTTACACATTTCTAATCGAAGCACGTTCATCCTTAAGAGACAAAGCTCATCTCCTTCCCGAAAGGTAAGATCTCTTAATGTCTTTAGATTATAGGGTAGTGAGCTCAATGATTAGCCAGATCCTAAAAAAAAACAAAAAGCTAAATAAATCTGGAAAGGTTTAGTTTTATTCAAAAAAATGGAGAAACATTTTGAGTCTCTTTTGGTTATATCTAGATTCAAGTGTTTTATTTTTTATTTAATAAATTAAATGTGTCACACTTTTACAGTTCAAAGTATGCATCTTGTGCAATCATCAGATGGCTATAGAATTTAATAATAGAGTGTTCCCACTCGACATACTGCCTACATGATTCTGTACAGCACTCAAAAAGTTGCCATATTCATAAACACCTATCACTCTGCCTCCACAGAGCTGACTGGCACACCACTCTTTTATTCAACGTTCTTCACCTCTTCTTTTCTTAATATATTTTAGCTCTAACTTCCCCCTCAGGGTCTGTTTATTCACAGTTATATCCATCAGTACTTTTAACAACATAATATCATTATAGCACCCTCTTTTGAAGAAGGCTATAGAAAGACCAATATGGCTCACATGAACTCCAGATAAAAATACCCAACATTCATCCATTTACTGCTACGTGATAATTGTTAAGTGGACTTATCTGCACTTTTGATCAATTTAATAAGCAGAGAGGGTCGAGTTTAAACCAATGTGCACACTTACAGATCCTTAAATGGGCTCTCCATTCTGTTAATTGTTTCTAATCTAGACTGCTGATCAGTTCTGATTAAAAAAGCAAAAAATAATGGAAAATTGTCAAATTTCTCCTTTGTCATCAGTCCTAAAAAAGGTCGTCAGTCACAACTCAGTGGCTCATAGCTGATGCGAATTGAGACTAAATGCGGAACCCTCTTAAGCTAAAAAAAAGGGAAAAAAAGATTGATTTATCCACAGGGCTTTCTTTGCCACGTCCATTGTGTGATAGCTTTCTGGACGCTGTTTCCCTTAACAAGCTAATGCTTATTCAAACTGATTTAATAAGCCGATAGCAGGTCTTACTATACAACGCATGACAAATTCAGCTCACAAACAATACCCAGCGCCCTCATTCCTCTATTTACTCAAGTTTGATAGAGAATTTGTCAAACATCAGCAGAGGGACACATCACACATGGCGCCAAACCTGACCAGTCTAAGCTCAAAATATTTATTTTCTCCTTTGAAAAACACAAGATTTCACATTTAATTTTGCTTGATCAAAAACGCAGCAGGGAAGACCCAAGGGGACTCTGTGTTATTCAAAGAATTAGCAGAAAAGGAGGAATGAGATCCGTCGCACCAACACATGTAGCCGAGTCGCTATCAGACGGTGTTTTATCTTTGCGCCCCCAAAGCACCTGTTGATAATTCTAATGAGCGGAATAACGCTCCCAGCAGGGGACTAAATTAAGCTGCAGGAGTCACAAACAGACCTAATAAGACACTGTGCGGCCTTTGAACACCGACACATACAACAGATCCCTGGCTGGCTCTGGGAGGGAGAGGAGAGCGTTGCAGTTATTAGGTGACCTCAGAAACTCCCTCATGACTCAAAGGATGATTGTATTTTCTTAATATATATGTATTTTCTCATGCCAGAAAACACACAAACTCATGAACATTATTTCTCTGAGTGATGCTTTCCTTAATATCTTTGTTTCTAAAAGAGGAAATCATGCTATTATTTGTTAGTAGCAGCTATTGCTCTGCTATGCCTGCACAATGCCATCAAGCACATAAAAACATACATATACAGGTGCAACTCAATGATTTAGAAAATTATTGGAAAGTTAATTTTTTTCAACAACTCAAAAATTATAGAAATTCATTAAACATGGTGAAATAGTTCACTCACCTTTTTAATTAATTTGGGTGAATGAAAATCAAACTCCAGTTAAGACATTACAGAAAGAAAATACAAAAAAGGTTTTTCAATTCAGAAATGTTATTTTATCGCCTGCACAATCATCATGGGAAAAAAAGAGTTGTCCAGCTGACAATAAATGACATCCTCCATAAGGAGGGGAAGCCACAAAAAGGTTGTTGTTGGAGAAGCAGATATAGTGTGCTGTGTCCAAGCATATTAATGGAAAGTCTAGTAGAAGAAAAAAGTGGGGTTGCCGTAAAAGCATTATAAAGAAAAGCCCATTCAACGTGTTTCAAGGCATGTCTCTTCAAGGGGTTTCACATAAAGATAGCCAGCAACTGGCCTAATACTGTCATATTTTTTGTTTAACCAACTCCTGACAATGTCAGTTTTGTTGAGCGTAGGCGATGAAAGGAAAGAACAGGGCAGTTTTTCAATGTTTTTAAGTCTTTTTTTCAGATGACGGTAAATGTTGCACTTTATCTGAAAATCAAGGTCTCAGAATCTTAGGAGAGAGTGGAGAGGCATTGAATACAAGCTGCTTGAAGTCCAGTGTTAGGTTTCTATGGCAAGTGATGATTTGGAGAGGAATGTCCTCTGTTGGAGTTGGTCCAATGTGTTTTTGCAAATATTTATCACAGCGATCTATGGGAACATTTTGGAAGACTTGCTGCTTCCCTTGCTGACAAGCTCTATGAAGGTGCCAATTTCATTTTTCAGCCAGACTTGGCACCTGCTTGCTCTGCCTAAAGTACCACTACCTAGTTTAATGACCGTGGTCTATCTATGCTTGATTGGCCAGCAAACTGCCCTGAACTGAAATCCACTGAAGAAAAAAAATCAGAGGAAGAGAGAGAAAGAAGTTTCACTTTTTGATCTGAATACCTAAAAAAAATTTAATTCTGAGAATATTCCAATTACTTGCATACTATATCATTTGGTTTACATACAAGTAACTCTCCAGCTCAAATTTTGAAGAAATGTATAGAGAACCAAAATAATAGATGATGTGCACACATCCCCCCAGTTATATACAATCACCCTTTCCAGCCGGTCCCTTTTACACACCCAGCTGCTCGCACTAACACCCACTGCCTAGCAACCACCTATCAGAAAATATGTCCACCTCCGGACCCAAGCAGCCTGCATCTGAAAGACAACCAATCAGGTGAGTGGCTCCCCAGAGACGAATGGCTGTGATCAGGAAAAGAGGTGTGGGTTTAGTCAATAAGGCTTCAATATCGTCAACAGCAACCTCAGTTGTTTTCTCTCTCTTTTTTTTTTTTGCCAAGCTCTTTTTGGTTTTTTTTTGACACCTTTATTGGTGTCAGAGCACTCAAACCTCATACTTGTTAGGTGTTTCACCCTCTCCTGTGTGTAGGAGGCACTTCATAACACTCAAGCCCAAACCTGCTTTGGAAAACGCTGCAAAGATATATGAAGTGACTATGGACTTATATATTTTTGATCTTTTCCAGTTAGGTTCATAGCAGACACATCTGAATTCTAAATAAATACATTTCTATTCAAGAAAAATGAAAACTAGTGTCACTGATAGTTTGACATTTTTGTTTCCCCCTTCACATTAACGTTTATCAAACCTTTATTTTTTCTAAGTTAAATAAAATCTAAAATCAATGCCCCAGACAAAAAGACAGTGTTTATAATGCAGCATATTTGGAGAAAAGATTGAGTCTTGCTAGAGGATTTTATTTCTTCTAGCAGCCGTCAGGAGATTGACAGTAAGCAGTAGCACAGTGATATGAAAGCACTCAACCTGGGACTCTGACACAATGAGACAATAATAAAGCAGAACTCTAACAGGACCAAATCAAAGCTTCATTTTTGCTGTGATGGATTTTCTGTCTTTGGTAATTTAAAACTGTGCAAGCTGCATTCACGTTAGATGGAACACATTTTTTTAACTGATGGCAGGAAAAAAAAAACTGACCAGCTTGAGATTTATTTTTGGACTTCCAAACTTTAAAGATCTCTAAATCTATAAAATTCAAAGCACGTTACAGGAGAAGATTCCGAATCAGTGTGTTGCACACGGTACAAAACTCTTTCGTGTTCAACCATGATCCGCTATTGAAAAGAAAATCCTATCTGGCAGAGATTTTGATTGGGATTTTAGCAGCCTTTGAGTTGTGATTATCCCTGGATATTACAAAGTGTGTTTCAACCATCTGACAGCTCAGAGGTTCAGAATATAAAACACCCTATGAGATATGCTTAGTCCATAGCTGACCAGAATGTCAGATATATAAAATCTGACTCTGCTCTGTTTTTGTTTACTTTTTGTGAAGTAGGAAGTTGCGCTGGTCTTCTTCAGAGGTTTTGTGTCGATTCCTTCAGTAGTTCTTGGTGCAGCGCCACCACAGGCGACGGGGGAAACAGGTTTTTCAGTAAGTTTGGGTCATTTGACACAGAGCGGTGTGAATGCGAACTACAGTTCTGAAAATGTAACAAATGTCGCAATTTTAGTCCCCAATCAAACCGAGTTTACCGGACTATCCGGTGTGAAAACACCTTTTTGGAAGATTATTTAGAAGAAAGACAAACACAGCTGTTTGAAAATGTCTCACTGTTTAAAAAGCTGGTATACAGTCACATTCAGCCACCTAGAATATGAATTACAATGAGGTTCATTTGTTAGGTTAAGAAAAACGTTTGAAAATAAAAGCCCTTATGCAAGGGTTAAACCTAATTTTCATTAAGCCCATATTTAAAAATATATATAAATACATATTATATTGATGGTCTATTCTAATCTTAAATGTCATGTTTTCATTAACTGCAAGCAGAAATGTCAATAACAGAAATACAATCTTGAAAACACCACTCTGTGTAATAAATATATAGATAATGTGTTTCACTTAGTGGATTAAGTTCCTTATATATATATATATATATATATATATATTGAATATGACTGTATATTTATAGTGTTAGGAATTGCTTCTGGTATGAAGGCTTAACAAAATTTATGTTTCTAAATTTACTGAAAGTTAGGTGTTATTCTTGGTTCTTAAGATTGGCAAGCCCCTCAGTTCACAAATCTTTTCCTGATTTGGTGACAAAGGCCCTGACTGTGGTTTTGCTAGAGTGTCAAAACCTTAGAAAACACTTTGTAACCCTTCATGACTTTGCTTTTCAAATATTTTAGATTGGGGTCATTTGAGATCTTTTATTTCTACTTCATGCTGCCAGGCAGGGTAGATTTATGAAATTTCTTGGTATCGCAGGCTCGGTGAAAAAACCTGGTTGTGGCTAGTCAAATTCATTTTGGTTTAAAAAAAAAGTTGAACATTGTTGAGATAGAGATGTTTAAATAATCAGTCAATCGAAGGTGATCTGATTTGCTCTAGATTCCTTGAATCACATCAACATGAAGCCAGTTAAATTAAAATTGCTGAAATATTCTCAATTTCTCAGCTAAGTTCACACTTAGACTTTTTATGTTCCTCTTGGGTACCTACAAGGGTGAAGATGAAATAAAAGTGCTTTGGCCATGAACCAAATTATAGTCTACTCTGATGCATTATCTTGTTATCATTTCTTTTCACAATTGTGCAAGACTGAATATACCTTGCACAGTAAAAACGAGCAAAACAACAGGGAAAACAAGGCAGAAACTTGAAATAAGCTAAATGTCACACTACAGGCCTGGAGTCTCCATTAATTTACCAAGGAAACTTCTGTATTTAATAAGGCATACTGGGGATATTGTTTAAGAACAAGTTCTTCCATCAGTCCTGGAGCTCTAATATCACTCCGGGCCTCCACACTTCTAATTATGTCTGATCCTTGGCTAGAGAAATCCATCAAACATTCAGCTATTATCCTACATTGCCTTGCAATCATTTCTGGTGACAGAAAACACTACAAACCTCCTGCTTTTTGTCTCATTTCATCCCTCTGCCTTCCTTTTTCTATCACTCTATCTGCCCGAGTGGCTCAGCTGCGATCTTTCCATCATTTCTATATCTCCCTGGTGTGTTGTGCTTTTTCGCCTCATCGCTTCAACAACACCTTTCCCCTTTCTGCCCCTCCCCCTACCTCAGTTGTTCTGGCTGTCTTGTACCTGACAACCTTTCCCACCCCCACCCCTCTTCTCCCATCAACCCTCACCAGCTCTGGCATGATACTTCTCCTTGACTCTAACCTTTTTCTTCCTTTCCCCCTCCCCCTGTGCCACTTCATGTCACCATGAATCATGGTAATTCTTATCGGAGTGTCATGTGTCTTGCTGCGCATTTGTATCCCTTACACTATCTGCATCTCCTTGTCTCTGTGTCCCGTGTTTCATCTTCATAATGTAGTTATGGTTCCTCCATAGCGAAACCTGTCTTTCATTTTTGCACTGATGCTTCAAAGTATATTTTGTTTAAATCAATCTTTAGTACGATCTAGCCTCTGGTTATACAATGAAGAAAACTGCTTAAAATTAATTTTCCAGACAACTAACTGGGGAAGTCCTGGTCTGATACCCCATTAGAAATCAATGCATTGCATATTCTTGAAGCTTCAAAGTAAAATACCCCACAACATTTCATCAGTATTACAGAGTCTAGGGAGAGTGAAGCTGTTTTTCTAGACAACATGCTCTCTAAGACAGTAAAATTGCAGGGAGGCCTTGATATGCTGCACCAACACCACATTAAATGGAACAGAAAATCTACAATAATTACTACCACCAAAACATGCACAACATTACCATTTACTTCTAAAAATGTACCTGACTTGACATGCAACTATTGTCCTCAGTTCCTGGTATTTATGTTTCCATGCAGAGCAGCTTTCTGGGGTGCATAGCTAAAATAGCATTTCTTATTTGTTTTGACCACTTGTTGATAATGCAGCATACAATATATTTCCAACATAGTTCCAGTTAATGTTAATGTGAAACTGAAATGAAGGTCAACGATCCACGGGGGATGTCAGAGTTTCTACAGGTCTATGAAAGGAGCTCAGAGTCCAGGGATTTTGTAAAGACAAAACAGCTACCAATTCATTAATGTAAAGCTTTGTTTGAGCATAAAGCTTAACGGCCAGTGTTTCAGTTGCTTTCTCCAGTACAGCTGAGAATATCAGAGTGGACTGCACAGAGACTGTCATATTGCACATATAAGGAACTGCAGCAGTAAATGATGAATTACTTTAGCAAGCAACGCATACAAAGCCAAGCAGGTTCTTTAACAAAATCCACCTGGCTTCATGTCTTCTTGAGGATGTTGCTGAGATAAGGTAACGCAGAACACAGAGATAAAAAAAAAAAAAAAAAGAAATTAACTTTGACAGGTGCTTCCACTACCGATTATTTTAAAAAAAAGGTTTGGTTGACTGGTCCCAACCTGACACCTGAGATTTTCTAATCCTGTCCATCCATCTTGTGCTTTGATACCTTCTTTATTTAAAGCTTACTAAGTGGAAATATGCATAATATTTTCATGGTAATTTTTTACATTTAGAAAACTCTTAAACTTAACTTTCAAAAAATTATTGAATTTTATCATGAAAATTAGCAGTAGCCCCTAATAAGCTATCATGGATGTTCTACTTGTTTCATCTCACAGTTTTACCCACTGCAAACTATGGTGAACTGCTTTCCCTTGCAGCATGAAACAAATTAGAATGCACAAAAAGATGCCAAGAATAGAAAACTATTTTGATTCTTATTATTTTGGTAAATAGGGTAACTTTGTCAGCAAATATTTGAATGTTCCCGAATTCTCCCTCTGAGGGACAAGAAGGCTATTTCTATTCTATTTTACTCTCATATTTAATGGTTATTGTTAAGAATAGTGAAGCAGAGTTCAAATAGAGGACAGGGTAAGTGGAGGTGAAAGATATTCCACCTGATCACCTCCCAACCTTCCTAACACACACACACACATCTATGCACGCACGCTCAAAGGGTACCCACAATTCAAACTGATGGCTCCTCTACCATATTGGACATTGGGGACACAGAAGTTATAGCCACACAGACCAAATGTAACATAGAAACTGGTGGAAGCCTGATATAAATTCATATGGACAACGTTGAAGCATAGAGATGGAACGGGAAAAAAAAAAAAAAAAAGTTAGGATATGAGTGTGGAGATTGTGGTCGCATTATCGCACAAATAGATCCGCAAACACACACACACACATAGACTTACTGCAGGGAGCTGAGTGCACTTTGATAATGTCACAGCCCTCAGGCCTAAATCGTCCCTAAAGGTTCAACCCCTGCTTGCTTCAAGTCAGCATCTTACAGTTTGGTGCACGTGTATGTCAACAGTTGCGAGTGCATGTGCTCTTTTAAGGGCGTTGATAAAAGCTGCCTGCGGCGTCGCGACAAGCTTCACTATGACACCAAATGCACCCTGGAGGACTGTAGACACCCCGCTGCTCACAGACAAACGAAAGAAGAATGGTGGGGCGAATGCAAAGGAAGGCAGGGGGTGGAAGAAAAAAAAAAAGAAAAAAGATGATGGTAGATGGAGACCGATGAGAGATACTTACAAACAGAGAGAGTACTGCGCTCAGAGAGAAAGACTAAGAGTTGAGATAATTTGTGATGACAGAATGAGAAATGGAAAACAAAGAGGTAGACAAGTAGAGAGAGAGAAAGAGGAAGAAGAGGAGATATGCAACATGATGGATAAAAACAAAGAAACAGCATAAGATGAAAGGCGTCACACAGAGTGACAGACAAACTCTTCATTGGAGGAAGAAAAGGTAGAAAGATCATTTAACCAAGCCATGAGAGGGGGCAGTAAGTGAACATGTAACAGAGGAAAAAAAGAATAAGTGAAGAGCTGCCTTTTTGAAAGCTATTTGCTTCCCATTAATTCAGCTTGCATTTAGCTCCCTCTCTTTTTGAAGTGCTTCGGTAACAAAGCATTCATCAGGCAGCCAGCACCATTTCAATGCAACTCCAAGAAGGGACAAGGGTATAGAAAAACTGAGTGTAAGAGGGAAAAGAAAAAGGCAAAGAAAAGGGGATGGAAGAACAAGAGGTGAGACATGCCGGGTTTGTGATGCCCCTTCTTTGTATTGAGAGTTATTCATCATGAGAAAATGCTCAGCGGAAGGCTGGGATGTCAACTTTCATTGTGAGAAAAATGACTTATTGTTTATTCACCAAGTAAGACAAAGAGAGGCAGAGGGTATAGGGATGCTTTTGTGTGTACATGAGTTTGTGGCAGCATAAACTCACACAGTATGTTAATATATGAGCGTAGGAAGTAATACATTGGGAGTCAAAATAATTAGTTGTGAGCCATTTGCTCCATCCAGAAAATTATGGAAAGAAAAGCAGAATCCCGTTTAAATGTCACCCTGAGATCCATCTTTGTGTTCGTACAGGGAGTTGGGAGACCCTTTGCATTTTCAGGAAGTCACACATTTTTGTCATACTCAGTTGACTGCATAATTGACTGCCCACTCCTCCTCTTTCCCTCCTCTGTCCGTTCCATTATTCCCTGGCGCCTTCCCTCACTTGTCTCCCTCTGCTGGGGTTATCTACCATTTACAGTAGGCAAACTCTAAGGCATCGTTTGTCATTGCTGTCGTCACCCCGTCTTTGTCAGCTCTCTCCGTCCTCTCCCTCCATGCTGCTTATCAGATACTGAAGTTGTTGTAAACTGCAGAAGTAACCAGAGATGCACCAAATAATCAGTCAGCCCTCAGAACTGGTTAATTTCCCCTGACCTGATCTGTTTGACTGGAAAATCACTGAAAAGTCAGACTTCTCTGAACATTAGGTCTACAAATGGATAAAATAATACCTCATACTCCCATACATATTTGATGGATTTTCAAAACATCTGAAAAAGACCGCCGACATACACTCATTGACCAATTTATTATATATGTTGGTAAGAGTGGGACTCATGCCTTCATAACTGTCTCAGTTCTTTCCGGCAAAGATTTAGTAGTCTTGAAATTATGGTCAATAATGACTGAAGTTGCTGCAGATGTGCCAGCTTGCATGTACTATATACAAATCTGCTGTCCCACCAAATCCCAAAGGTGCTCTAATTGAATAAAGCTCTGTGAGTGCAGAGGCCATTAGAGTACAATGTCATGTTCAAGAAACCGGTTTGAGATGATTTGAGCTTTGTGACATAATGCTTTATCCCCCTGGAAGTAGTCATCATAAATACATTAGTCATATTCAATGGTCATTGTTAGCTTTAATACATATGCAGGCTGTTATGTTCAAATGATGATCAGTTGGTACAAATGACTACATAAGTCTACATCACTAGTATCTGAATGTTGCAGCTGAAATCAACACTCAAAAAACATTTCTTCAATCTGTTATTGTCCAATTTTGGAGAGAAAGAGGAAACTTTAGCCTCAGCTGAAAGGAAGAGCAGGTTTGTATGTTCGCGTGTATGGGTGAATGAATGTATGTTTTATGGACAGAATTGGTAGATTGGACTTAATAAATGTTATCTGTTTCAGCAATTAGAAGCCTGATTATCTAGTCTTCAGAAACATCATTGCGAAAATGAATTCTCATAATTTTATTTTTCCCTACTTGTCTTGTATAGTAAATTAAAATTAAAATGTAAAACTTTAAACTTGGCAACAGAGACCAAAAACTACCTCCTCTCCCTGCCTTTATAGCTGACCCCCACAAGCTGGGATAGTAAAGCTCATCTAACACTGGGACCAATAAACAACACAGTAAACACTCAGCAGAGGTGTTGGCCCATATTTACACTCTGAGCCTCTATAAAGTCCCATGTTTTATCATCGCTATGGTCCCATTATTTTGCCCATCAGTGAGAGAAGGTAAGTTTTGAGAAGGACTCGGGGTGTTTTTTTTTTTTTATCAAGATTTATTAAAACAGCTTAAAATGAATTGTTCCATATTTCATGTCTTTGCTCATCCAGCAAACTTGTTTTGTATCCGATCACAGTTGCTTACAGTAAATGAGGTCCGAAGAGGTGGCTCACGGAATGTTCCGGTAATAAAACATGACAACGAATGGGGATAAAATGCAAATGCTGTGCTGATTATGCACCAGTGCCTCACTAAGTTGTGAATGTTATGAGATGCTACTCCTTGCCTTGGGCAAACAGGCACAAAAGTCTCACCTTTTCTAACTCTGGTGGTCAAGCTGCCATGCAGGTGTAAACTTTTTAATTTCACTAGCAGTGTCAAAGCAGAACTTATTGAATTGACACGACTGCAGAGCAAAAATACCTCACCGTCCTACAGAGGACCCTCAGGGAGCAATACACACTAACCCTTTGAAGGCTCACAATGATTTCTTTCTTTTGGAAACTTCAAAGAGAAATATTTGTGCATTTCTTTTTTTTCCATTTTGTCAGAAATGTTCTCTGTCATTTCTTTTTCCAGTATAAAATCTTAATGTCACTTCACACAAAGACTCTCAGGCTCCTGCAGTTCCAAAGAGCCAGTAACCAGCAGCCAACCAGCACTGAACATAGAACAGCTGAAAGAAAAAGAGATAAAAATTGTATTTCCAATTGTTCAGTTTTCATTAGCATTTCATGTTATAAAATTTTAATAGAAAATCTTAATATTTTACATTATAATTAAATATCCATTAATTGTGAGTCATTTTAATCAAAACTATCCATATTGAGCCTATTAGAGACAAAATAATAATAATTAAAAACAAAATTATATGGGAGAGCAAAATATACAACGCAAAAACCTGTTGCTTGTCCCTGATCAAGATATTGCATACAGTCTGAATACAATCACATCCAGGATCCAGATCCTAACTAGTCTAGAGAAGTTGAAACAAAGGAATCTGATACAAACATTTTCCAGGCACGGTATCAACGGAAAGATAAAGCATGGAGGTATTTTAAAAATTCTAGATAATCTTCTCTGTCCTATGGTTGTGTCCATCTATTAATTCCTCTGACCCTCCCTGTGTCCACCCATATCTCCATCTGCCCATTCACAAATCCTTTTGTCCATCCATCTATTTGTCTACCCACATTTTCATTTGCTCATTCACTGATCTATTTGTCCATCCATCCATCCATTTGCAAAAAATGGCTCAAAAGGACAACTCTGGAAAACTGAGTATAGGGAAGTAGAACTTTAGACATGAAAAACATTTCAGAACCCTGCTTGTATGTGCACACCAGAGAGAGTCACAACAACATCACCGTTGGTTCTGCCAATGAATTTGTCAGTTCAACTGAGTCAGTGTTTTTTCTCATCATTGGGTCTTGTTACATCAGGCTATCATCAGTCTGCTGACCTGTACACACATGCATACATGCACAAACACAAACACACACAGGCGCACCCACACACAGCATGTCTCTCTGACAAAAACTGAATTCAGAAACCCCCCTGAGATACTTGGTGCATGAAAAGGCTCTCATCCAAATGGCTCATGTATTCAGGTTGGTCCCCCAGAGGATCTGCCCTGTATTGATAGAGCAGAATGGTGAATCCACTTGTCAAAGCAAGAGACAGAACACAGCGACACAGTTCTCACACTACCTGAATGACACACTGGACAAAACAACAATGCGTCCCACACTTTCAGGTGCAATTTAACTCAAGAGTGGAAATGATCCCACTTTCTATAGGCTAAAGGTAAACAAAATTTTACAGTCAGTAAAAATAGAAGTTTGTACTTGTTGGAATAAAAAACTGGCTACTTTTTCATAAAAAAAGAAAAAATCAATGAGGAAAACTTGGGGAATAGGACATGAAAAGAAAAGAAGGTTGGTGATTTTCTCACAACACACCTTTCATCTAGCTTGTCAACCTTGAGATCCATAGATGATGTGTGATGGTGATGTGTGTGTATATCAGGAAAAATAAAAGCTACACAAGTTCATGTTGGTGATTGGGTGACAGGTTATATAAGAGAAAGAGTGGATTGGTGCCGAACATGTGCAAGAGTCACAAGGTCTTACAGGCTGGCAAAGCAAAATAAATAAAAGTCATGGACGAAATTTTTTTTTTTTTTAAAGTGAGGTTTCTAAAACCTATTTTAAAATCACGTTTACACGTCCACAACATGACATAAAAAAACCAGCTTGAACATGATAGTGTTTGGAGGGACTGAAAAAGGTCTTTTGGAGTACTGTACTCCAAGAACTGTGTCCTCCCTGTTATGCATAACCAAATCGACAGTGCCCAAAATCATTTATTGAAACATTTATGTAGAAGCCCTGGCAACATACAGTATTTAGTGATAGAAAATGAGGAGAGGAAAGAACGTGAGTAGCAATCTATAGGTTTTAATACATTGATTGCACTTGGTGAGATATGTGGAAAAAGTATACACATTACAATTTAAAATTACTGTGCAAAATTGCCCGCTTAATTGTATGTTATAACTGTTTTAAAGCAAAACTAGCCATAAAAAAGTATTATTTGTTAGGCTCTTGTACTTCTGAGCAACCCCTCAGCTGTTCACTTTAAACAGTCTCATTGATTTGACACAATGTTTTGTATTAAACTTTTAAAAGCAATCTATTATGTAACAGATGAGCTGCTATTCTCTTTTATTGTTGATCCTCAATAAAGTCCAACAAAGAACTGCATGCTAATAAGTGAACTATAGCTAATCCCTGATAAGTGCAAACACATCTTTTCAATACAGAAATGTTTAGTTACCCTAAAGAAGTACTATTTTCTGTTTCTGGTATAACATGTATTGCAGTAGCTAAAAAAAAAAAAATCCACTTAAATAGAATCCATTATCAACTGTCAGCTAAAGCCTGTCAGTAGCTTCTAGAATAAGACACACATTAACTTGAAAAACAATGACTTGTCCACAAACCCACAGCTTGAAGTTTGACAAGATGGATTATGTCATGAGCCTGACCATGTGAGAATCCAGATGCTTCACAAGTTAAATGACTCATGAGCCATTTGCAAATATGAGGTTGGAATAAAGAAGCGACAGAGCCTGCAGTTGGAGGACGTAGGCGTGGTATAGTGATGAATCAAACTAAAGGCTTTCATCCAGGAGACTGCAGAAAGTGTTTGTAAGAGAACATGACCTTCTGCTGTTTCTATTAGTTCCACCTCATTAGTTTTAATTTTGAAGTTTAGGCATCCACTTTACCTGGCAGGGTGAAAGAAAAGGTCATGGTTAAGGTTCAAGAAGACTCCGACACAAAACAGTTACGAGTAGCTTAGAGACTCGCTGTGACAGGAGACCTGAGGATTAACTAACTATTTTAGCTGGGAATGTAAGAAAAACTAACTTTTAAGACCCTAAATGCATAATGCTTACTTCAACAAATCACTAAGATATTCTTATTAAATTACTCAAAAGCATAATTGCCTGTTTTACAATTTTATAATAAATTTCAACAGCCCCTGAGGTTAGACTGTTTTTTCAAGTTAATGTGCCTAAAACAGGGTAATTTTTCCTTTTATGTGTTTATTCTAGTTGCTGATGGGTGGATTAAATTAAAAGGGGAAGTGTGGCTCTGGCTTGACAATTTGGAAGGGGTGGAGTTTAGAAAGAAGATGCTGTACTGATGGGAAAACGGTGATGTTCTGTATTGTTGAAGCATAAAGCTAGAAGAAGGGCAGCAGGAGGACAGCAGGCTTAGTTAAAGGATATGCTCAGGAACAAGTGCCTGGTGGGTTAAAAGGAATAAACTGAATGGGCCAAAGAGAAAGTATTTCAAACTATGTGTGGGTTGATGTTGCTCAGGTGCTGTACTGACTCCTAGGATGAAATATTGTCTTAAAGATTGACTTAAAGTCTATTCTCCTTTTCCATATGCATTTTAATACATTCTAAAAACATAAAATTACATAGGGAAATATTGAAGATGTAAAGGTATGTCCTGATAAATCTATTTCTAAGAGACATATTGACAAAAATGTACACTATGTGTAAGGAAGACCCAAAGTAATCCACAGATGAAACATAAAAACAAGTGCACATAAAAATTAAGTGAGATGTAAAGGGGAAGTGGGTACTGAACACATGAAGAAAAAAAGCAGCAAAGTTACAGAGTGCCAACAAGCAAATGTGTCAGTATTTGACAAAGCAATTCTGCCCCCTATCAGTGCAAGTCAATACAAATATGAGTCTGATCAAAGAGTATAAATTCAAGAAAAAATATTATCCAAGTACGCAGACACGGAAACTCTAAATTGGTTTCAGAGAAAGAAAATAAAGCTTCACGACTGGTCCATTGGACTCATGTCCCGTTAAAAATCCATGCAAGAATTGAAGATCAAATTGAATAAAGGCCTTCAAAACCTTTAAGAGTTGAAGAAATGCTGAATGGAACAATGGGTCACAATAACAACAAAAGCTTACTTAGCATTTAAAAAATTTTAGTTAGCTTTTCTTTTCCAGTTTATAACGCATAGTTGAATTTGTGAATTATTCCATTTGATTTTATTGTGTTTGGATCACTTAGGCTGTTACCAACATCTGGACATACATTTTAAGCCAATATGTTTCCTTAGGTAACATTTACATGTTTATTTTTGAGGCTGTATTAATTATCTGAATAAGAGGACACAATGAAGTTCTCATCTAAGAAAATTCCAAATAAAATCTCTATTTAATGTGGATTCCTTTTAGCTTAGATTCTTATTTTTAGTTGAATTAACAGTATATTTGGTTGCTGTCTTCAAGTTTGGTTTGCACTTTTATTTCTGGGTTGTTTTGTATTCTTTTCTCCTACTGATCATTAACCTTTGTTCTTCATTCTTTTTTATTTTTCTGCCACACTTTGTCTGTGTAAGATCATTAATTTTTGCCAGCATGTAAGCTCTTTTGCTTCGCTTTGCGTCTTTCAGTGTAAGAGCCTCTTCATTATCTGCCTTTGTTGCCCCTTCCTTCCACTAAGCGTAGTTACGATGCGATTCAGCCATGCCTGGTTTTATGTTTCAAATTTATAGTTTTCAAATTACCTATCTCTGCAGTCCCTTTGATCTACTTTTTATTTTTTAAAGGTAATTTTGCTTCTTTAGGATTTTTTTGTTGTAGATATAAAGTCCTTTAGTTAAAAAATGTTACCTTTTTCCAACAAAACTGCCTTTTTCCTTTAGAAGGAAACAGATCATATTATACTTCACCAAATTAATGCTGTATAGATAACTTTAACAAACAGTGATCATGAGGGGGGAGGGATAGATAACCTCATGCACTCTGGAGAATATTCTCTTATTTCCCTCTTGGACAGAACCAGAATATTTCAAAATTACAATTTTAAATGAATGTAAATTAGTCACTCAAGCCGTGATAGTTTCCCATTTATTCCTCAATTAAGAAAGGGCCATAATTATAATAGTAAAATTATTTCAAGTTGCAATGTACAGCAGTCCCTGACATTGTTGGGCTGTGATAATTTATTTGCACATCAACAAAGTTTTTCTATGCACGTGTCAAATATGCAGTTGCTAGAAAAGTTCTGAAAATAAAAGTGAAAAAAATATGTCACACGTTTCAGCTCTCGTATTTTTGAAGATGATAACGAACAGTACAGTTTTAATTATGAAGCCGACAATTTCATAAAAGGACCTCGAAGAGTGTGTCCATATGCCACTTTTCTCGGGTTGAAATAGGCTGTCAGGGCACAGGAGAACACTTCATCTCAGCACCTCATTAAAAACCTGCTCCCACACACGTGAGAGTTAATCACACAGCTGTCAGCAAGCCTGCAACTTGTATAGTGACAAAGGGGAAAAAAACAGAATAACAACATTTAATGTCTGACTGATATGGTTCCACAAATGGTCCTTTCTGTTTTTCTTGTGATAATTTCAATCTGCATATTAGCTGAAGGTGGAAAGGCACAGACATCCATCATTCCGCCTTGGTTATTGGACTGACAGTTATTTTCCATTTAATTGGGGACCATCCTTACTGTACTCCTCCCTAAATAAGCTTTCTCTTGCAAAATAAAGCACAGGATCTGACCAGAGAGTGGAATCTCAGGGCCAAAGCCCCCAAGACATTGGTGCCTATAGGAAATAACGCAACTTCAAAATAAATTTACTCTAGGAGAAAGCAACACTGATTTTCCAAAGGGAAATTCTAACCAAATATTGTAAGCTTTTTGGGTAAAGTTACAATGGCAGAAGTAGTAAAATAAAGGCGGGGCGCACCAGTTGCAGTTTTCTGGTCAATCGCAAATTATTATCATTTGGCCAATACTAATTGTTTTGTCTGAAATGTTGTTAAATGTAGCAAGAAAGTTGCTGAATTGGTAACAGCGGGATGATTATTGTTAACTGCAAATTTTCAAACATGACTTGGTGGGTCGGTATATCAGTCAAACCTCTCTCACAGTAAAGCAGAAGAGGACAGTGGTTGATTTTTCGACCTTTGGTGAGGTAGATAAGATAATATTGGCTTCACATGGAAGTATTGGTTGATCACCAATCTCTAAAAATTAGGGAAATCGGCTGGCCGATAAATCAGTGCTGCCTTAAGATAAATACATAAAATTAATTCAGCAAACCCAAAAGCCAGCCTGACATGTGAAACTGCTGGAGATAGTCTGAAAATTGGCGGCATGTCTTTTTGTCAATAAGGGAATAATATAATAACATAGTGGAAAGCTCAAAAAAGTCAATTTTACATAATAGCCCCACTTTAAGAATCACCAAAACAAGCAAAAAAATGTTGTTTCATTCAGTTTAGGATATGTATGGTCCATATACTGTGTTGCTATATCGAGCCACAGATCCTCATTAGTTCTGTCTCTTTCCTTGAAAGAGTTATATCCTGATTTTAAGGTTAGTCTACAGTGGGTGGGGAATAAGAGCCATGACTGAAGAAATGTATTCCGGTCTTGTGCGTGAGAACTTACAAATGGTATGTTTCTGGGGTCAGAAGATAAGGCCAATCAATGAGAGGTCAGGATGAGTTCACATAGATCTGCCACAGCTTCCCATTAAGTCTTGTCTCTGTATATCAGCGTACCTGCATCTGACTCATTGTGCTCGAGAGTGTCTTAGGGATCGAGCATGTGTGCATGATGCAGTGTTTAGAGGTGGCTGAGTACATCTCTCACTGTGTGCAATCTGCAGCCTGACTATAGTTGTTGTATCCCCCTTCCTGAGCCCCCTCCCTCGGTTGGCTCATCTCAAATGGCAATTTGTAAAACATGGCCCTCTGTTAGCCTGCTCCCTCTCTCTCCCAACCATCCCCTGCACCACTGCTCCTCTACCTCATCTGTCTACCCCTTTTCCTCTTCGCATCGCTCGTTTTACTTCCTTTCCTCAACCTCTCTCTCATTTCCATACCTCCTGTGCCTTCTACATCTTCCCTCTGTCCGCTTGTTTATCTCCCTCTGTCGTTTTGTTTCTCTCCATCTCGCTCATTTGCCCTTCTGCTTCTTGCAATTTTTTTTCTTCTTCTTCATTATCGGGATGTGTTTTCTCTCAGTCCATCATGGGTATAACACTCTGATTACCCCTCCGTCTCGTCCCCTACAGCTAATTTTAAGATTTTCTTTTATAGCGATCTCATTCAGCTTCTTAATATAATTAAGAATTTGTTTCCCTGCTTTCAGAGGCAAATTGAAAAGATGCAGTCAGTGTTGAGTCTCTACTTTACACTGCATGCTTTGTGTCTTGCTACTCACTCTGGCTTCGATCCCAAGAGGAAGTTGGAACAATCAAAGTGTCTGCTGTTTTGCTGTCACTCAAACTTTAAAGTAGAAACCCCACTGCTGGTTTGGCATATATTTGTCACTGTAATGCTATGGTCTTATTTTACTCAAACAGTAAGGAGTATAACATAGTAGAGGATATTGGTTGAATTTAGCAAGGGGAAAAAAGATATTTGCATTTCAGCTAATGGTCAATCCATGTGCCAACAGTGCTAGTACTTAAGTGTTTGTATCGGGGCCACTGACCAAATATATTGGCACTGATGTAATTTTATTGGACAATCTTCCCAGCTAAGACAAAGATTGGTTTGAAGCCAGAAAACCAACTTTATCCACATACCCAGTCCATCACTTTTAGTGTCCAATTAGCTGATATTGTTGTGAATATATTTGATCTTTGGTATTTGATCCTTTTTTCTCTTTCTTTCCAAGTTACTTTATTCTAAACCTGGATTTTTGTTGTATAATGAAGACCTCATCAGAGCCACAAGATGAAAGAAATTGATCTAAACAAAGTTGTTCAACATGCTGTAAAAGCTGCTGGAGTTAAGCTCTTTAATTGTGACACCATCAGAAATCAGCATATTTTTCAATAACATTTAGGAAAATAGAGTTTATCCATTTTGGTTCACCGTTTTTCTACTGGTGCTTTTCTGAAATTTAAAGAGATGATACTTAGCAATCTACATGTGCAAATGAGCATGAAGCCCTGAGAAAGTATTAATCATATTACATTTCCCCATTTTGTCACATTAAAGGCAGAAACTTTGAAGAACTTCATAGATGCACAATATTTTGTACAAGTGTTTGTTGGTTAGAAAATAATACATGGTCTTAAAAATATATTTTTTCCAACTAAAGATCTAAATAAAATTAGAGCTGAAACTTAACTTGTTAATATCGACTAACCTAAGCATTAATGCATAAAATATTTTTATGCAATTAATCATATTTTTTTCTTTTTACACACAAAAGTCCAGACTTGGAACTTTGTATTGTGGTACCGGTATACCACTAAACGGGTTTGCACCTATCAGATGGTTGAAAAACCTAAATATCAAATTAAAAATAATATATTTTTTGTTGAGCTTGTGTCTTTTTATTCCACAATTTAGCAACAAAGTATTTATTTTTTGTTGAAAATGTGGCTTATTCTATCAATATATGGTTTTCGATTAAAATGTGACAATCATCATTTTTCAGTCTCATTTGACCAGAGCTGCTTCTTCCACATCTGGTGTGTCGACCAGATTAACGTTCTCCTTGCCTCGCCTGTCAGTTTAGGTGGACGGCCATGTCTGGGTTAGAACTGCTGTCATGTCACACTCCTTCCATTTTCTAACAACAAACCAAATGGTGCTTCATGAGAGTTTCACAGCATGAGAAATGGTTTTTATTCCACTTTTCCCCCTGACCATAGTGCTGTTTGTTGTTAATGTTCTCTAAGAAAATTCTAGGGACTAGACACAACAACTGTATTTATTTAAAAACTATATACAGTTAGACTATTTGCTAATTAGGTGACTTGTGAAGGAAAAGACCTGTAAATGTTTTTATTTGGAAGTATGACAGTAAAGGAGGCTGAACAGAAAGGCACAGTTTTAATTTTCCATCTTTTTTTATAATAATGAACAAAGCTGAATTAATCTGTCACATAAAATGCCAATGGAACCACTGAAATGTGAGATTGCAAAATGACAAAATGTGGAAAAGGTTAAACTTGTATAAACTTTTGCAAGTCACCCTGTCTCACCTGATAAACTATGCAATAAAATTTTGACAAAACATATTGCTCCGATTCTCCTATTCTTTCCATCAACGTCGCTGGTATGGTAGAACAAAGCCGAAAGGCACATTAACAAGAAAAGTGACCCATGTCTGAGTACCAGAATCTTATTGACGGCATTAATTACATTTTCTGCTATGATTTATGTTTTTCCTTTACTGTGTCTAAAGCAATCTTTACCTGTGTAACGTTGCTGAGCAGCAAACGGAGAGCGAACCTTGAAAATTGAAAGAGGAACTGTTAAGGGGAATGACAAAATTATAAAGTATAATAAGTGATGCTTAAATGGAGACCATGAATAATAACCTGAAGGACAAAGAGGAAAAGAATGATGAGCAGATGACATGCAGAGTATTTTTCTTCATTTGCTTCATTTTCCACCAATGACCTCAACTGTTTTCTTTTGTCTGCAATTTACTTTCATATATTAACATTGTTCCTGGCTTCTCTTGTATTTTGCATCTCTGTCCAGAAGTAGCTCCCTGTTCTTCCATCTGCGTACTCCAACCTTAACTGAGGTAAACAGTTTCTCTTTCATCTCCATTATCCATCTATCTGGCCCCTTTTCCCTGTTTTTTTCATCTTTTGACTAATCCATCTTTCCAGCCACATGCCAACATAGCCTTCTGTGTGCGCCACTGTTCATTTCCATGACAACGTCAACATGAAAACCCAGCCCAACTCCAGAGATTCCGCATATTTGCATCTCATTTGCATGTTTCCCGAGCGACCGGCAGCGTTTGACTTTGACAGCGGCAGGGAGACTGGCATGGCCCTGTCCAGTTTTCCCGTCCCTCCAGTTTGTCCCCTCTAACTAAGCCTGGTGGTAGACCATCAGCTCACTCTCTACTCCTCAGTCTTTTCACTCTTTTTTCTGTTCTCTCCCATAATTGCAGCTGCCTGAATGTCATTCTTTCGTTAGTGGATGTTTTGAAAACAGATCTCTTTCACAAGTCAAACTACTCTTTCTATCACCTCCTTTTCTGTTTCTTTCATTTATAAACATTTTTTTCCTGCTCCGTCATTTTCCAACCCTCTCTATTTCCACCATCAGTCTGAAAGAAGCTGAAACTGTATGTCTTTCATTCCATGTCTGAATAAGAGTCACATTTTCACCCTATTTAGAACTGAACAAAGGGCTTTCCATCCATTTCTTTCACAGACAAACAGCTGCTGGAAAACACGTGTGAAAACACGGGACACACTGAAAACCATGTCCACAGTTATTTACAATCTATAATAAGGAGCTACTGTGCTAGGTCCATTGCATTAAAATATGCACATATATCATGTTCATAATTTTTCAAGTCAAAATTCCATCACTATTTTAAAAATTTTATGACAAACCAGCACAAAGTACTGGATATTTATACAGTGGAAGGAAAATAACAAAGGGTCTTCAACATCTGTAAAAAATTGTAAGCATGGCCTCATACCTTTAAGGGTATCTTAAAGGTATTTAGTCACCTTTAAGATACCCTTAAATAAAATCTTGTAATGTCAGAAGCCACCCAGTTTGTAAACAGAGTGGCATAATTACCTAAGCTTACAAGCAAGGTGAGTTAAAACATTATTTTTTGGTAGAAGCAGTTTATGGTAACTCTGGAGCTGCTACACAGATCCCAGTTTAGGTGAGAGATTTGTCAACAGGGCAACAATTACTTCCACACTCTGAAATCTAGGCTTTTTGGACATGTGGGGAAAAAAAGCTGCTGTTAAAAGAAAGCTTTCAGAAGTCCAGTCTGCAGTGTCTAGCCAGGTAGGATACACAGCAAAAATGTGGAAGCCGGTGTTCTGTTCACGAGAGGAAAACTGAAATTCATGGCCAACATGCAAAATGGTCTGTGTGGTGAAAATCAAACATTACACATTGCCCTGAAAACACAATTCCCACCATGAAAAATGTCGCTGGCGGCATCATTCTGTGGGAATACGTTTCTTCAGAAGGGATAGGGAAGCTGGTCCTGGTTGATAGGAAGATGGATGGAGCTAACTACAGGGTGATCCTGGAAGAAAACCTGTTAGAGGCTGAAAAGTCTTAAACTGGGTTGGAGGTTTATCTAAAGGGACAACAATCCCAAACGCACCTAAAAAGCTGAAATAGAATGGTTTAGATCTGAGCATTTTCATGTTTTAGGATAATCCTGTAAAAGAGCAAGCTTAAATATAATTAAGAATTAGTTTCAATACCTAAAAACTGATCCATATTCAATCAGACTGAGCTTGAGGTATTTTACTGATGTATAAAACTGGTAGACATAACCCCAACACACCTGCAGGTGTCTTGTTAGAGAAAGTTGGTCCTATACACTTTTGACTCAGGGGAGCAGAATGTGTAAGCATGGTGCAATTTCACTTTTAATTTGCCTGACCATAAAAAAACTAAAGTTATTTCCCATCTGTTTTACAAATATGCACCACTTTGTGTCATCCAATCGCATGGAATCCTAGTAAAATACATTCATGTTTGTGTTTGTAACAAAAAGTGACAAAGTTAAGGATACAAGCATGTTTTCAGGGACCAAATGATATCCATCAATGTTATTAAACAAAGACTCAAAGTCAGGAGCACTAGCCTAAGCCATTTACACTCCATACACATATGCACAGCCAAAAAGACATCCTCAAGTAGCTGTGAAATTAAACTTCTGTTTCATTTTGACTTGTTAGAAAAAAAACTCTTTTGAGTGGTTAACCAGACACAAAAGTGCTTTTCACCACCCTTTTGTTCCATTATGAGGATTTCCAATTAAACAAATTCTCCATAACTGAGATTAGCATCACTAATTTTCCTCCTCCACTCCACAACAAATTACACTCCAACATCAACAATATGGCAAAGTCACCTCCAGTTCTCGGTGGCCGGAACGAGAAATTACAAAGTTAAACTGACGTGAGATTATGACAGGCGACTGAATTGCGTACGTCGTTATCTGTTTCTTGTCCTCTGCTGTGGAAGATTTAGAGGCAAGCTCAGGATGTGTGTGGTAATTGGCTGGAGAAAAAGTGAATTTGTTTCTGCCATCATTACAGGAAACATGTGGCAAAACAAAACTCAGACTATATCTCTGTTCTATCTATAAACACATAAAATGCTACACTGAGATCCAGATGTTTATGTGGGTTTGGGTGTGCATTAGATAGCTAACAACATGACTCACCAAATACATATGGGACCATTTCTGTCGAGAAGTGGAAAAATCATTCATTAATGCTTGAGAGTATGTGTGGGTCCGAACTTTACTTGCATTCAGTTGTTTGTGAAACAATCTTTGTGTGTCAAAGGGAAAAAAAAAAGAAAATCCTAACTTTCTGCTTCACATCTGACATTTTAAAAAGCCAGCCAGCAAAAGACAGATAAAGTTTTATGAAAAGATACTAACTGTCCAGCAGAGCTGGGAAAAAGACAGACTGGCAGCGAGAAGCCCAGAGACATTACCAAGAGAGGAAGAGAAAGAGAAACGGATGGAGGAGAAAGTATTGAAAGAGAGAAAGAGGGTGAGAGAAGAAGAAAACACAGCAGGAGGGTAAAGTATTCTGATGATGGGAGAGGGAACAGTATTCAACGAATCACGGGGAGAGGAAGAGCCTGTGCAGTTTCATTGATTTGGAGCGGCAGGAGGAAGGGAAAGTGGGTACAAATGGGGGGAGCAAGGAGACAGAGCGGCTACTGTAGGAAAATGGCTTTATAATAGAGTTAAAGAGTAGGGCAGATGACGCGGAGACTCAAAGACAGTGGGCTATAAAGAGCGAGCCTTGAAGAAAGCAGCGGATCAGACAGAGAAACTCTCAATATTCTGATTTTTATGTGCTGAACTTGCACTTCAACTCTCCAAATGGCACCCAACTCTGAATTGGCATTCTGCAGCGCTTCGTAAACTGCATTCACACTGCATAATCAACACTGTGGTTTTCAATGATGAGAGTTTGTACATAGAAACACATGGATCAATAAGCTTTCATGAGAAAGCTTTGACTAAACCTCATAATCCAAATGACAGAAAAACTATTTTCGCACCTTGCATAACGTTTGTTTACAGGATTTTTAAGGTGACATCGCTCACAGACTCGACCATCACAAAATCATTTTTATTATGTTTTCTGAACTTAGTGACGTGAGAAATTTATGACCATACCAATAACAATTTTGAATCGGTTTTGAAACAAGTTGAGACTGCTAAGGAGAGAGGAGTGGAGACTGATGAGACAAACTGAGAGCCATGTGGAGATGCATAAATTTATGGTTATTTGTAGTAAATAACCGCTAGCAATAAAAACAAACCAGGAACACATTTAGCAAATGTTCAAATACTGATATTATGCAGGTTACTTAATCAGACAAAGAAGAAAAGCAGCATAAAAAAACGAGTAAGATAATATGGGGTTCTTCAATGTTCCAATCTTGGGCCACTTTTATTCAAGTCTCTCATAGCTCAAATTGTAGAGTGCTACAACATCTCTGACTATACCTGTGCTGATAACCCCAGCTTCATGTTTCTGTGCCACCACATGACCACAGTCCACTACAGTTGCTGAGTCAGCGTCTATATAATATCAGTAGGTGGGTGGGTAAGAATTTCTTCTACCATAATGCAGAAAAAAACTGAGGCCATGCAAGAAACCTCTGTGTAAATTTTGACAACCACATCAAATCTTTCATTAAATCAACCTGATTCTATCTTAAAAGAAAACAAAAAAACAACAACAATATTGCCAAAATAAAGTGGTTCCTGTCAAATTAGGACATAGATGAACTGGCTCATGCTTTCATTTTCATAAGGTCGAAGTAATGTAACCGTGTTTTTAGTAGAGTCTGCAAAGAAAAATTAAAACAATCAGCTAATCCAGAACACTGCTGCCAGAGTCTTGAGAAACAGCAGGTAAACAGATCATATCTCACCAGTCCTTAAATCACTGCAATGGCTCCCTGTTTGTTCAAAGATTGATTTTAAAATCTCCCTGATGGTGTACAAGTCTTTGAATGGTATTGGGCATAAATACTTTTCAGTTCCTTCTACATTTGTTCCTTTATTCTCCGACTAGGTTAGTATCCAGCAATCTTCAGGAAACCATTTGACAAGGTCACATATCAGGGCTCTAACTAACTTCAAAGGGGATTTGTTTTTTGTTTCCGCCCCCCAAGTACAATTTACCCAAAAATACTTTTCTTGACAAGGAAATAGCAACAGAAAGAGCTACTGCAGGAACGCTCTCTCTTTTTTGCCCTATAGATTTTACCACTGGCTCATTACATCTCTGTTTAGCTGTAGTGCTCTCTTTGACAAA